>JAODAL010059745.1:0-21301 GCA_025379985.1 Phyllomedusa bahiana
TTTCCAGCCAATGCAACCCATACACCCCCCAGTAAAAGGGCGCACACACACCCACCCTGCTCTATTCTGTAAGCGATTTGCTGACGCAAAAAATGACGGGAAGCGCCGAAAATGGCGCGATTTTAATAGATGAGGCAAAATTTTAACCAAAATTATCGCAGATCTAAAAATTTCGATCAACATAAAAACTGTGCCGATTTCAACTTTGTCGATAATAATCGTCAACATAGTCCTAAGCACAAGCCCAATACAAAATTGGTTTAAGACACAGCAAATCCCAAGCAGGGTCCAACAGAAACTAGACAAACTCCAAATCTATATATCTTGAAAATTAGCAACTCTAGAACTTGGCCAAACACAACTGAGACAAGAAACAACAAGGTGCTGCAGCTTGATAGCATTTCTGCCTATACTGTCTAACAAGTTTGAACTGAAAATCTGCTCTCTTAACAGGGATCTACCACTATGGAGGAACATTTATTTTTCCTAATTGTCTGTTAACGGATAAGCTGATAATATTTACCCTACTCACTAATGACGCCTTCTCTCCAGCTCCAAGAGCCACCATACTGGCCCAGATGCATGAAAGTTGCCGCGCCAGCTTTCTGGCATTGAATAAGACAAAACTAATGGTATGCGCCATATTTGACATATTCTTAAAACATTGGCACCAAAAAGAATGAGTCTTTGATACAGTGCTAGCTAAGACTATTTCCACAAGGACACCTTTTATACATCTGGGCCAGTATGTTTAAACAGCGTCCTGACACTGCCAGAATTAGGATCCGGTTAGGGGAGATGACCAAGGGAGTCTTATAACAAGTGTCCTTTTTGTTTAGCTAATGCATTTTTTCACACTGTATAGTAGTGTAATACGGGAATGTATTTGTTTGCTTATACATTAGAGAAGTTTATTTCTACTAAAAGGGAATCCCAACCCCAAAATTAAAAAAGTTATTGTGATTCCATTTGCTTTTTTATGTTGTGTCATGTAATTCAAAGATTAATTATAAATTCACATAATATATTAATCACATGATTTGCTATTAGAAAAACACCACAGACAAAAAAAAAACTGGAAAAATCATGTGCTAAAACTCATTATTTAGCAAAAATGCCTAAAAAACATGTAAAGAAAATGCAGGTGCACCAAATAAATGCGTGCATTTTTTTCAGGTGTTTTCAAAGCCAAAAAGGGCAGAAAACAGTTTTAAAATTTTTTTTTTTTTTTTTTTTTTTTTTTTTATGTTTCTTTTTTTTTTGTCATTTTTTTTTTTTTTTTTTTGTTTTTTTTTTTTTTTTTTATTTTTTTGAAATTTTATAGATAAAAAAAACTATTACGGGAAACCTTGGGGAGTTTTTAAATTTCGGGATGATACATACTTTAAATTAAAAAAAATTTCTTATTTGATAATACCACTTTTAACCCCTTTAAGGACCCGGGGGTTTTTTTTTTGGGGACACTTCTTTTTTCCCTCCCCGCCTTCAAAGCCATAATTTTTTTTTTCCCCTAAATAACACATGAGGGGTTTTATTTTGTGGACAAATGTACTTTCAATGGGGTTATTCACTTACATGAATATACTGGGAAACCGCAAAAAAAAATTTTAAGTGGGAAAATTGGAAAAAAAAAACGTATATTGCCATGTTTCTGGGTGTTTTGCTTTTTCGGCATTTTAATCTTTGGAAAAATAATTTTTATCTGTATTCTACAGGTTTTTAGCATCCGGGGATACCAAACTGTTGGGTTTTCCCTTATGTTTTTTGGGGACCCTAAAAAAATTCCAAACATTTTCTATTTTTTAAATTTGTGCCACGGCGCCATTTGTGCGACCAAAACTTTTTTTTAACTAACACCTACGGCACATGAGGGGGCATTTTTTGAGGGGTGAAGTGTACTTTTTATCGCTACAGTTTGGGAAAGCATACAACTTTTTTGATCATTTTATTCCATTTTTTTGAGTGACGAAAAAAGAACAAAAACGCAATTTTGGCGTTTGGAATTTTTTTTCTTCTACGGTGTTCAGCATACGGATAAATGATGTTATTTTTTTAAATAGATTGGACTTTTTCGGACGCGGCGATCCCAAATATGTGTAACTTTTTATTATTTTTAATGATTTTATTTGTAAAATGGGAAAGGGGGGTGATTTGACTTTTAATACTTTTTTTTTTTGTACTTTAAAACTTTATATATATTTTTTTTTTACTGTAACATTTAGTCACCCTATGGTTCTTGAACACTAGGGGGGCGCAATTGTTAATACAGCCTAATGCATTGCATAGGCAATGCATTAGGGTGTACAAAGATGGCGGTTTCCCCACTTCCTGTCTATGGCCGGAAGTGGGGAAAACCGGCAAATGTAAGTGACGGGAGCCTTCACAGGTCTCCCCACCACCGTGTCCGGTCATCGGATCGAAGCCGATGACTGTAACGATCGGTGCGCGGCACCGATCGGCGTTCATTCAGACGCCGCGGCCATCTTTGCCGCAGTGTCTGATCGGTTAAACAGCGCCAGCAGGCGGAGCCATCCAACGGCGCTGTTACTGCCGGGTGTTAGCGGCGATTGGCCGCTAACACCCGCCGGCTGTGCGGGGGGGTCGCGGAGCGATCCCCCTGCTAAGCTCCTTAGCGGCCCTGGGACGTTACTATCTTTTCTCTAACTGCATTGTAGACAGACTATGATGATAATTAACGTATTCCAACCAAAAAGAGTTGTAAAGTACAGCTGGACAGGAGACAAAGTTAAGCAGTTGCAGCAGTTATGTTTCTCTCTACTGGAGTGAATGCTCACAACAGTGCTACAGCAACAACTTGAATATCTATGCATAAAAACTCTAATCCAAACCCCAGTTTAAGTTTAGGGTCGATTTGTTTTTGCAACTTTTGGCAAAATTTGATTTGGAACGACCTCAATTGTTTGGCTGCGATTTAGGTAAAGTTTGATTTTGACCCAAATCTGAAGCACAGTACTGTGTGGGATAATTATATATCTATTCTAAGATAACAATACAAAGCAAATAATATAAGGTGGACTAGATGGACCATGTGGTCTTTTTCTGCCAACAATCTTCTGTTTCATGTAGACCCAGGGTAAAGGAGTAAAAAATTTCATGGGGTGATTCAAAAATAACTATTCATGTTCTCCATATGTGGATTAGTATGTGCATGAATATATGAAGTTAATTATGTACACTTTAATAAAATTTGTAACTCCCACTGTGTTTTGCAAAATTAAAATTGATTTTTTTCATAAATAATTCAGACATGCGGTATAATATGATAGGAGAAGGGTTAGTAAAAGATTAGTGTAATGCGTTTTACTTTGTATAACTGTTGTGAAAGCAAAGTAATAGCTACACTTCAAGTCATTTTTTATGTAGTTGGTAAGAGTCAAGCACATAAAATCCACTGAAGCAAGTATAAGAGGATGCTTTCAGCAAATCCAAAATAAAATTTTAATACTATTAAGTCCTTCTCTGGTCACTGGCTGTGCAGACAGTATGCCACATGATTCAAGGGTACATGAACAAAACTGCACAAAATCTCCTCACCAGAAAACATTAATTACTACTTGAACTTGATAATCTGCTTAGTAATATTGTATTATATTGTATTGCATGTACAATATACACTCACCGGCCACTTTATTAGGTACACCTGTCCATACTGTCGTATTAACACTTATATTTATCTAATCAGCCATCACATGGCGGGCAACTCAGGCATTTAGCATGTAGACTGGTAAGACAACTTCAGTTCAAACCGAGCTCAGTATGGGGAAGAAAGGTGATTTGGTGCCTTTGAACGTGGCATGGTTTTTGGGTCCAGAAGGGTGGTCTGAGTTTTTCAAAAAAACTGCTGATCTTGGATTTTCGCCAACCATCTTGGGGGTTTACAGAAAATGGTCCGAAAAAGAAAAAACTCCAGTGAGCGGCAGTCCTGTGGGGGAAATGCCTTGTTGATGGGGTCAAAGGAGAATGGGCAACGGTTTGCTGATAAAAGGAACGTGACTCAAATAGCCACCCGTTACAAACCAAAGGGTAGGCAGAAGAGATTCAAACGACAGTACGGCGAACTTTGAGGAAATGGGGGTTTTAAAGCAGCAGAAGACCACCCGGGGGTGCATCTTTTCGCAAAGAACGGAAACTGAGGCTCCAATTTGCCCAAGCTCATCGAAATTGGACAGTAGAAGTTTGGAAAAAACGTTGCCGGGTCTGATGGTCTCATTTCTGCTGCGATATTTGGATGGTAGGGTCAGAATTTGCGTAAAAACATAAAGTTTGGATCCACCTGCCTTGTATCAACGGTTAGGCTGGTGGTGGTGGGTCGGTGTGGGGTTTTTTCTTGGAAAATTTTTGGGGGCCCCTTGGTCCCAAAATTGAGCATTGTTTTAACCCTTGTTGAATCTACCCCACGAAGAATTGAGGCAGTTCTAAAGGGCCCCAAAAAAGGGGGTCCAACCCGTTACTGCGGTTTTTTTAACTTAAAAAAGGGCCGGGAGTGTATTGTGAAGTATATATATGCATGTATCTATCTTATGTCATACAATATGAATTAATTACTATTATATATATATATATATATATATATATATATATATATATATATATATATATATATATATATACAGTTGAAAACAGATATGTAGTAGCCTGAAACAGAACCTTGTTTTGTCTATCTGTTTCGTGAGTAGTTACAGCCACTACAACTCGCTCACTAGTCCACCCCTCTATGCCTAGTTTCTCACTGTGAGCTCACATACTTAAATCACAGACATTTCTCTATTCTGTTCTATTGGAATTGTTTTTGTGTGTTTCCCTTACAGTATTCTAGTCCAAAACTGTATATTTCTTGCATTTACTTTGCCCACTGTTAGAGCAACAAGGAGTTAAATCAGCTAGTAATCTGATTGGATAAGTGGCTCAGCCATGTCAGCCAATCAGGGAAGCTCTCTTTGCAGCCTCAGAATAACGGTCTGAGCTGGAAAGCTCCAGAAGCAGTGAGTGCAGCACGAGGCTCCACAGAGAGCACACAGCCTCGCTGCGGCCTAGTATCTTTTCAGCTTCTAAATTTAACCTGTATCCAGCACGCAACAAGGATTTCCACGGGTCTACTTCAGTTTCCAGTAGGACTACCCATATATATTATTTAGGAGCCTACTGTCCAGTCGGAAGTGTGTTTAATGGTCCCCCAACTCTGACTAATTTCGTCCTGGCTTCCATGTCAGTGGTCCATGTGTCTTCCACCTGTAACCAGTGTGCGTTGGCAGCGTCACGTTCCCAAGTCTCAAGCTCAGTATTTTCTGACCCGTGCCTCGTTCAGCTGTAGGTCTCACCCCTGTGGATCAGGTCTGTAACAGTTCTTTACCACCCTACTACTACTCTCAACTTCTCAAGATTCTAAAACTACTACTTCCAGAGCATACCTGCATCTCTTCTACAAGTACTAAAGTGCTCGTACAACTCCAAGACTGATTACTCCTAATTGCTCCTTAACAAAGCTGTATTTTACTGTGGCCTACCCACGAGAGACTATACCAGTATTAATCTGTATTATACCAACCGTTCCAGCTTCTAGTAAAGCAACTGTTACCCTCAAGCCTACGTTTGCAGTGACTGTCTCAGCTGTGGGCGTTGTGTGGGGTTGGGTAACAGGGAACATTCTTGCGGTCAGGTAGGGCCTGGGAACAAGGGCCACCATATATCCTCGTCCCATACCATCGCCCGTGACAACCTTAAAGGCCCTCCGTCCCAGTCACCCGGCTTGTTGCATATATATACACAGTTGAAAACAGAAGTTTACATACACTACATAAAAAAATACAAATGCATGTTTTTCTCGCTATCTGACATGAAATCATAATACGCCTCCCCCATTCATTTTAGATCAGTTAGGCTTACCAAAAATTGTTTATATTTGCTAAAGGCCAGAATAATGAGAACATTTTTAAAGGCATTTTTATTACTTTCTGCAAAGTCAAAAGTTTACATGCACTAAGATTACTATTCCTTTCAACTATTTGGGACAGCCCATATGATGATGTCATGTCTTTGGCAACATCTGAGTAAATTAGAGACACACCAGTGGATGTTTTTTTAAAGCACACCAGAAACACGCTGCTTCTGTGTGTAACATCAAGGGAAAGTCTAAAGAAATCAGCCAAGATATCAGGAAGAGAATTGTGGACTTGCAGAAGTCTGGTTCATCCTTGGTTGCAATTTCCAGATACCTGAAGGTGCCTCGTTCATCTGTACAAACAATTATACGCAAGTACAAACACAATGGGAATGTCCAGCCATCATACCGCTCAGAAAGGATATGGTTTCTGTGTCTCAGAGATAACGTGCTTCAGTCCAACATATGCGTATTAATCCAGGCACAAAAGCAAAATATCTTGTAAAGATGCTGGTGGAAGCTGGTAAGATTGTGTCATTATCCACAGTGAAACGAGTACTGTATCAACATGGTCTAAAAGGCCACTCTGCCAGGAAAAAAACATGACTCCAAAAGAAACATGTAAAAGCCAGATTAATGTTTGAAAATGCACACAGGAACAAAGTCCTACATTTTTGGAGACATGTCCTGTGGTCAAACAAAGCTAAAATTGAACTGTATGGCCATAATGTCCATTGTTACTTCTGGAGGAAAAATGGAGAAGCTTGGAAGCCTAAGAACACCATCCCAACTGTGAAGCATGGGGATGGCAGCATCATGTTGTGGGGTTGTTTTGCTGCAGGAGGGACTGGTGCATTTCAAAAAATAGATGGCATCATGAGGAAAGAAGATTATGTGGCAATACTGAAGAAACATCTCAAGACATGAGCCAGGAAGTTTAAGTTTGGGCAGAAATTAGTCTTTCAAATGGACAATGACCTGACGCATACTGCCAAACTGGTTACAAAGGATAAGGATAACCAAGTAAATATCACAATTCCCCTCAATCCTATTGGGCAAATTTATGGGCAAAGCTGAAAAGGCAGGTGCGAGCAAGGAGACCTACAAACACAGCTCAGTTACACCAGTTGTGTCAGGAAGAATGGGCCAAAATTAGGGCCTACCAACTATTGTGAAAACCTTGTGGTAGGATATCCCAAACAGTTGACCCAAGTCATACAGTTTTAGGGAAATGCTACCAAATATTAATGAAATGTATATAAACTTTTGATTTTGCAGAAAGCAATAAAAATATCTTAAAAATTATCTCTCTCTCTCATTTTACTGCCATTTGGCAAATATAAATAAGTGTGGTAATCCTAAGTGACCTATAAGGGGTACGATATTTATATATATCTATATATATATATATATATATATATATATATATATATATATATATATATATATAAATATATATAATAAATATATACATTATATATATAATATATATATATATATATATATATATACACATTTATATAGTGTATGTAAACTTCTGTTTTTAACTGTATACAGTGGGAAAAACAAGTATTTGATACACTTCCGATTTTGCAACTTGTCCCACCTATAAAGAATGGAGAGGTCTGTAATTTTCATCGTAGCTATATTTCAGCTATGAGAGACAGAATATAAAAAAAATAAAAAATCCAGAAAATATTTGATCACCTACCAACCAGTAAGAATTCTGGCTCTCACAGACTTGTTAGTTTTTCTTTAAGAAGCCCTCCTACTCTACAATCATTATTAATTGCACCTGTCCACACAATCAATCAATCACACTCCAACCTCTCCATTATGGCCAAAACAAAAGAGCTGTCTAAGGGTAGGTTCACATGGTGTATTGGGGCATGAGACACCATGTGTTTTAGAAGTATGCGTTTTTCAGCGTGTACTTCTAAGCACGGGTGGGGTGCGGGCGGCCAGACCCATTTACTTGCATTATCAGCGGCATGTGAGCGCCACAAGAAGGGACATGTGACTTCTCTCCCCCCTTCGTACAATACGATCGTATTGTACGCCGGGGGAGACAGACATAATTTATAGCTCTTATGAAGTATAAATTTTACTGTAATTCAGGGTTAAATGGGCAATTGATTTAACAAGTGGATTGGTTAGAATTTCAGGAAAACTGGGTTCTGAACAATCGAAGTTTGGGGGTACTTGGGTGAAAAAGTGTGCTTTTTCATTGATAAAAGGGCTGCGAGCACAGGCATTACATGGGCAAAGAACCTGGGAGGAAGAAAGAAAAGCCTGCAACATTCAGAGATGAAGCCAATCAGAGACGGGGGGATTCGTGACCCACCGACTATATAAGTCCGGGGGACGTGGGAGCTCACAGCTCCACTGTACATCAGGGAAGGGTGCCCGCTGCTGATGTTACTGAAAAATGAATTTTATACAGCAATTTTTGTGGGTGTTCACCTTTCTCGAGCTGTTTCTTTTAAACGTTCTATTTCTGATTTTTGGGGGTATTGGATCTAAAAACCCAGTGTGCTTCCATGCAGCGCATTACATTTAAATCCACTTAAGCACATTGAATACCCAAGGGGGGAACTAAGCCATTCCTGTTGTATTCATTTAAAGAACAGGTTTTTCCCATAAAAACCATTCTTTTTTGGCTGCAAAAATCTTTGGCGCAATTCATCCAGGGGTTAATTAAGGTTGTTTTTCTGCTGTGGTGACTCCAAAAAAACCACATTTTCCCGCCAAAATATATACATTTTTCCTGTAGCCTAATTCACAAGCAAAGGTTAATTTAAATTTTTACTCTTGTTGGGGCGTAAAAAAACACCCAAAATTGTAAAACGCTACAAAGCAGAGTTGGGGTGGCCCAAATTCTTTGGCGCAATTTAACCAGGGGTAAGAAAGCGTTGTTTTTCAGCTGTATTGACTCCAAGAACCGTCATTTTCACCCCCAAAATTTAAATACATTTTTCCTGTAGCCTAATTCACAAGCAAAGGTTAATTAAAATTTTTATCCTTGTTGTTGGCGTAAAAAAACACCGCATTGAACACCACAAAGCTACAGTTTGTGGTGGCTAAAATTCTTTGGCCCCGGGGTTAATTTTTAACAAACCCAGGGTTTTTTATTAAAGGCCCCCGGGTTTTTTTTTGTTTTAAAAAAAAGGGCTTTGGGTTTGGGGGGAAATTTTTTCCAAAAAGGGGAAAACTTTTTTTCATTTTTCACCGCCAAAATATTACATTTTTCCTGTACCCAAATTCAAAAGCAAAGGTTAATTAAAATTTTTATCTCTTGTTTTGGGGCGTAAAAACACCGCTTTGTAACCGCTAAAAAGCTGTAGTTTGTGGGGGCTAAATTCTTTGGGCGAAATTTACATCTAGGGGTTTAAATTTAAGCGTTGTTTTTCAGCTTGGTGACCCAAGAAACCTCATTTTCCCCCCAAAAATTTTATATAAAATTTTTTTTCCCTGTGCCTAATTCACAAGAAAGGTTAATTAAAATTTTTTATTTTTGTTGTGTGCGTAAAAAACACCCATTGAAAACACGCTACAAAGCTAGTAGTTTGTGTGGTTCAATTCTTTGGCGAAATTTTTACATCCAAGCTTAACTAAGTTTTTTCTGCAGCGCATCAGTAAAAGAAATTTTTCTTTTTCACCCCCACAAAAAAAATTCTGTAGCATAATTCATACCCAAGGGTTTAAATTAAGCCTTTAATTCGTAAAATACACGGGTTTTTTTTAAAGGGCACTACAAGAAATTTTTTCAGCCCATTTGTGGAGCGCAATTATACCCGGGGTTACCCAAGCTTTTTTCTGGGTTCATTTGGAATCAAATACAGGGGTATTTTTTATCAATACAGATATCTTCATAAAAACAGTGTCTGTACATTTAGAACAAACAGTATGTCAGACAGAGAGGGGGCAGGCCGCCCTCGAGTGGCAGTGGCACAAACATTCCTGGAACAGGCCCAGGTCCCAGCACAGAAAGGGGACGTCACAGCGGGGGCAACCGGGAGGCCAAACTGCCGCTTACTAAGGGCTTTGTTGTTCAAGCAACCCAAGGTTCTTGATTGGTTGACTAGGTCATCCCTTCCCCGATACATCTGAAAACCCCAGCCAAGAGTCGGGGGGAACGCAGAAAACCCTTATTGGCAGGGCCCCGGGGCGGGTCAGCGCCGTCACCTTCCTCAACCCGCTCTGCCCCACCGGGTTTCCCCACCAGAAAAACACTATGTGGTCTGGGCTAGCCCACTATATAGGAGGAAAAAAATTTTGAGGGGGCAGTCAGCAGCTACTTGGGCAGCAAGAAATGGGGCCAAATCCCCTGCTTCTTGGTAGGCGCAAAGTAAGATGTTGAGAGTGGCGGGGGAGGCATGTTGTGGGGGGTCCGCCTCTGCATACTAAACTGGTGATGAGGACAGCAGTGCGTGAAACACAAATAGATGATGAGTAGCCGACCGACTTGGGACCGGGTGAGGCAAGGGCTTCATCATCATCAGGAAAAGGGCGTACTTGGCGTAGGCAGGGGCCAGCCACAAGGGGGTCGTGTGGCCGTGAGTCAGCGGGAAAACAGCATGTGAGGTTCGGGAGCCAAGCGGCCACGGGGAAAAAAAACCTTCGCACCCAAGAAAGTAGGGGCCGGGGGCTCACGAGGCAGCGGGGGGCGTAGTCACTCAGTGCGGGCTTTGGGCGGTAAAATCGATACCGGCGGTGTGGCATTTTTTCAAAGATACCGGGAGCTGAATATGGGTATATTAAATCTGTAAGCAGAAAGTAAAGCGGGCCCAGGGAGCTAACGTTGGCACCAACCCCGTCAACACATCAGCTCCCCACTGGGGGCCCTGGAAAAACGTGGCCAGATGTGGTGGTCCATCCTGCCGCCCAGCAAAACACAGCACAGCGCCCAGGGGCCGCATCCCATTGCAGCCGGTCAAGGCTCCACCACCTCTGCAGAAGGGACTTTTTTTTCCTTTGACTCACCCCCCGCCCAGATGTCCTGCCCTCGCTACTCAGGCACCACAGTCGTTCACCCGGGCAATTGCAAAGAGAAAACAGAAACATCCAACCATCCAAGGGGGTGCCAAAGCTGACGTACCCTGCCAATTTTTGGGTGCTGCAGTCCCCCCCTTTTCCAAATGGTGGACCGCACTTTCAAGAACTAATGGCTTTGCCGAGCCGAGTGGAGATTTCCAAGCCGTAATTTCTTTTCCAAAAAGGAGTCCAGCACTTCAAAATATGTAAACAAAGGTGGGCCAGTCCTTGAGCTTATCGATTTGTTCCAAGGTGCAGGGCGCATGGATGTCTGGAGCTGTAATACGTAGGGCCATAAATGTCCTTTATGGCCCACTGGGTAATGTGTTCCGGCCCGGCACACCAACAACTTGGACAAGACGCCGCTTTCCCCCCTCCACGTTGTCAACTGCGGCTCCGCGCCAATGCCCACCTCCCCTCCACCACCACCACCATCTCACCTCCACAAGTATGTCCAACATACCACATGTGTATGGCCCACAGCGGTGTCACGCAGTTCACACCTGGCTTCCGGGGGAAACAAGTCCACAGGGAGGAACTGCTCGCGTCATGCAGCAAGAAATCGTTTTTGGGGCTTTCTCAATCAAGGGACGGCAATGGGGGGAAAAACATGGTGTCCCCGCTGACCGAGGAAGGAGGCCCCTGCGCCCTGCAGGCGCACGTGTTAATCTGGTTTGTAAAAATTTTTCCTAAAAGTCTTCCACCGATCTCAAAAGATTCTGAAAAGGGCCCAGGAAAGTGCATGCACTTCACCATTCCTAAAAACCCAGACACCCCTCCTCGGTTGCAGCGGCAGAACGGCTTCCAAAAACACACCTGATATGCGATTTTCCCACCCTTTGGGAAATTTCCAGCCTGCAATTTGGGTTAGAACAAGAAAACCATTAAGATTTTGAGACCAGGCGGACAGAGACTCCCCTGTGTAACTTTGATGTAGCCATGGCACTCTGGTTACACCTGCCGTTTGTTGAGGCCATCGAGGAGGCCACGTTATTTTCATTTCCCCCCCGGGCTACGGGGGTGAATAAAAATCATTTCCCCTGCTTCATGTCCTGGAACAATGCTGAAAAATCTGTCTGGGCAGGGGACGGAGACGTGGCCTACATCCCGGCCCCATGAGTCCCCGGGGGGGACGAAATGGAGGGGGAGGAAAATGAAGCAGAAGCATTGTCGGGGAAAAGAGTGGATTTTCTACCCAGGTGACAAGAGAGGAGGGGCAGGAAAGTGGAGGGTAGATGGGGATGAGGGGACAGGCAGATACCCGCAAGCACCGTGGCGATACAGTGGAGATGGGGGGAGGAGCCCCCCCGGATCACTTTGCAATTTCCCGCAGCATGTTTATTTGCCTGGCTAGTGACAGCCCAAATTTAGCATCCGGGGAGAGGGATGACTTCTGGGTCTCCACCCTTTGGACCCTCGCTAAACCGTTTTTTTTTAAAAAGGGAGCCTTTTTTCCCCGCTATTGAGAGGAGGCAAAAACAAAAAACTATAGGAAATCCTCCGTATCAGTTGGCCGCTGCCTATGTGCGGGGATCGTCCCTCCTCTGACAGGGCTGACCGGGGGTTCTTTAGCACTCACGACTACGCCGCGGGTGCCGGGGAAGGGGGGGGGTCGGAGCGTACCCTTTTCCCTCGCAGCAACCTAAAAACTGGGGCACTGAGAGCACTTCCTCATCCGCCTAGTGAGGAGGGGGAGTCGCCACACGCAACAGTAAGACCCGGAGCAAACCCCGAACAACAGGTGGGGGCCTACTTTGGACAGCCCCTCGCCACCCCATTGAAGATCCCCTGGACTACGGGCAGCCAAATGGGTGTGTGGGCCGCAACTCGTGAGTTTTTCAGTGGGGGAAAACTTCCTGCCCAGTCATAGTGTGGCCCCCCCCCCCCCCCCCCCCCCCCGCCCCCCCCCCCCCCCCCCCCCCCCCCAGAGCGGGTGTGTAGTGCGGCGGGGGCCCGTTACCCAAGGGAACCCGCTTTGTCCAGGGAAAAGGGAACGCTGACCTTTTCAAGATGAATCAGGCGCGGGTCGGCCCGGGTTTCCCAACCAAAGCCTTAGGTGTCAGACTACATAGCTATGAGCCTCACTCAAACTGTGAGAAAAAAGAGTCGGGTTCAAACACCTGCCTAGCCCCTATTCTATTTTGCCACCTGCCTGATGCCACACATCTGTGACATTTCTCCCCCCACCAACCATCTTTTCCAACTGGTTTTTCCACCCACCTCCACACTCCCCTTTTCATTTTTCCACTTCCCCCCCCCCCCCCACCCCCCCCCCCCATCCGCTGGGCTGCTGCCGTGACATCCCCAGTGCATTGTCCCCTCGTGGGCCCACCTGTTTTTGCCACCCCTAAATGTCATTTGCCACTGTCTGACCCCATGCTGCGCTGTGGCGCGCCGGACCTACACACTGTGTCATTGTCCCCTTGTGGCCTACTCCCGTTTTTGCCACCCCCCAAAATGTCATTTTCCACTGTTTGACCCCATGCGTGCCCCCGTGACCTGCACACTGTTTCTTGTGCCACGTTGACCCATCTGCTGCGTGGTTGATGCCGTGACCCAAAACACTTTTCATTTTGCCACCTGTGGCTATTCCTGTTTTTTTACACATCCAGAATTTTATTGTTGCCACTGTCTGACCTCATGTGCTGTGTGGCTGTGCCGTGACTCAAAACCCGTCATTTGACTTAAGCCCTGGTCCCCGACCTCACATGCTGCCACTGCTGTGCTGCCTGGGGTGCCTACCCCCACTTTTCATTGTGCCACTGTCTGACCTCATGCTCTGCTGTGGCTGTGCGTGACCTCACACTTGTCTTGTCCCCCCCTTTGGCCCCCCCTTTTTTCCCCCTCCGCCTTTTGCCCCTGCTGCCTTGCCTCCCCCGTGCCTCCACACGTGTCATTGTCCCACTCTGTGCCTACCCTTTTTTGCCACCCCAGAATGTCATTGTGCCACTGTCTGACCTCATGGGGCCCGGTGGGCCCCCCCCCCCCCCATTACCCCCTTTTTCCACCCCCGGTTTTCCCCCCCCCCCCCCCATCTCCGCCCCCCTCCCCCCCCCAACCCCCCGTCCTTTTTTCCACCTTTCCCACCCCCCCCTTTTTTTTGCCCCAACCTCCAAAATGTATTGTGCCACGTTGAACCTCATGCTGCTTGCTTTGGCTGCGCCGTGACCTCCCCCCCCCAAAAATTTTGGGGGGGTTTTTTTGGACCCCCCAATTGTATTCCCCTCCCTGTGTGGGGGCCCCCCCTTTTCCCATTTCCCCCCCCCACCCCTTTTTTCACCCCTTTTTTCCACCCCCCCTTTTTTTTTTTTTGGTTTTTTTTTTTCCCCCCAAACATGTGCCCCCCCCCCCCCCCCCCCCCCCCTTTTCATTGTCCCCCTCTGTGGCCTATTCCTTTTTTTTCCCCCCAGATGATTGGCCCCTGCTGACCCCATGGGTGCTCGCCCCGGACCTCACCTGTGTCATTTTTTTGCCACTGTCTAAATTTATTTTCCCCGGCTTTGGCTGTGCCGTGACCTCACAATTGTCATTGTCCACTTTCTCCCTTTTTTGTTTTTTTGCCACCCCAGAATTCATTGTGCCCCTTTCCCGACCTCATGCTGCCGGTGGGCTGCTGGCCCCTGACCCCACCCAGTCCATTGTCCACTGTCTGACCTCTCTGCTTTTCTGGGCTGCTGCCGTGACCTAACAGTCATTGTGCCCCCTGTCTACCCCATGTGCGCGTGGCTGCTGCCGTAACCTACAAAAATTGGGCATTGCCACTCTGGGGGTATCCCGTTTTTGCCCCTCCGAATACAATTTTGCCCAAACCTGTTGACCTTGCTGCGTGGCTCCGCCGCACCCCCCACCCCTGTCACTGATGTTGCCACCTGAGCCCTCACTTGTTTTTTTTTTCAAAAAAAAATGTCGCTGCATGCTTTATCAGGCTAAAATTTCCCCTCAGTTTTTTTGGGCAGTTTTGCCCTCTTCGGCCCAGGAATTTTATAGGAAAGCGAATCTAAGAGCCGGGAGCCAACTTTGGTCTTACTAAAAAAAACATTGTAGAAAGACCAACAGCCCCCTCTGCATATTAAGCATGGACAACGTTCTCAGCACCCTCAGGGTCTGTGCACCTGGAAATAGCTGTTTTTTTTAACATGACGCCCAAAAATTCGGAACAAAGTTATTTTTTTCCGAGAAATCCGGCAAAGTGAACGAACCGAATTTCGGGAAGTTCGCCCATCTCTAGCGGAGGTACATGTTGGGCGTATTGAAAATACAATTACGACATGTGAACATACCTTAAGGATTCCAGGGAAAAAAATTTTTAAATCCACTTGCGGGGTGGGGTACAAGAAATAGGGAAGCAGCTTGGTAGAAGGCAACAACGTTGGTGCAATTTTTAGAAAATAAGAAACACAGATACTGTCAATCTTCCTAGGTGTGGAGTTCCATGAAGGGTCTACCTCGTGGGGTAAAGGGTGATTCTGAGAAAGGTCAGGAATTAGCCCGAACGCACGGGGGGACCTGAATAGAGCTAGACCCCCAGCCCAAAGATTACTGTTAGAACACACTATGCCGTCAGGATTAAAATCCTGCAGGGGACGTAACGTCCCCCCGCTCACACGAGCTCATGTCCGGGCCCGTTTGAAGTTTTCAAGAAACAACTGGGTGATCCATGGGGGCAAGGGGGAAGGTCTGTGGTCAAAAAAAGACCAAAAATAAAACTTTTTTGGGATCAACTCCACTTGCCATGTTTGGAAAAAGAAAGGATAAATACAACCCCAAGAACACCATCCCAACCATAACATGGGGGTGGAAACAACATTTTTTGGGGGTGCTTTTCTGGAGAGGGGACGGGGCAACTGCACCCCCTTTTTGATAAAGGATTTGGGTACGTGCTATGTTTTGTGTGATTTTAGCCCAAAAAAAGCATTGGGAGTTTGGGGTCATGGCCCGGATCTTCCCGGGAGACAGTGGCACAAAAAAAAACAGGGCAGGGCCAAAATAAGGGTTTTCTTCCATATGAAGCATTTTAAGATTCTGGAGTGCCTAGCCAGTCTCCAGATCTGAACTCAAACCAAAATCTTTGGAGGAAGCTGAAACTTAATGTAACCCAACGACAGTCCCGAAGCCTGAAAAATCTGGAGAAGATCTTTTTTTTTTTTTAAAAGGGGGGAAATGGGGCCCAAAATCCCTGCCCGCCCGGGGTGTTCCCAAACTTGGAGGGTTCCTTAAAAAAAAAATTTAAAAGGGTTTTTGTAAAAGCCAAAGTTCATGTGTTAGCAACCTATGGCTAATGACACAATGTAGTTGCCCTCCCCCACAAAGACCAGGTCTTCGGTTGCCCCCCGGGTTTCAAACAGGTATTTTGCCCCTTTTCTCAACCCCAGTGGCCCGAAACCTTTCGACTTAAATCGGGAACTAGCCTCAGAAAGTGTCAGCTCAGAATGGAAAGCTACATTCTGTTCTATGCGGGTTCTGAGTTCAGCCAAGCAATGTGTTCACATGTTCTCAGAACTCCAATAGAACAGAATGGTTAGTTGTGAACAAATGTTCTGAGCCGTGCCTTTCGGGAGTCTTTTTCGCAAGATAAGTAAAGGGTCCCCAAAAGGGGCATACAAACTGGGAAAACAGGGAAAGAAACTTTAGGGCCCACCAGGGTCAATCACTCAGTTTCCACCATGGACTTTAATGACATATCGATATGATATGCCATCTAGGTCTGATAGGTGTCCCAGCTCTGGGTGTCACACCTATATTGGGAACAGACCCCCGAAAGAGACGACTCAGAACCTGTAAATGCTGTTCAGTCCTCTAAATTCTGAGGCCAAGGCAGCCCCCAAATTTTTTTATGAAAGTCATTGTGCCCGCCCCGCTTTTTGGGGCTTTTTACAAAAGGGGTAAGCCCCTGGCCCAGGCCCAAAACCCTTATACCTACCTACCTTCTGGGGGGACTCTATATACCAACTTATCTACTGGAAGACCCTAAGTAACTACCCAATTTGGGGGGCCCAAAAAAATGTATTTTTCTTGGGAACCCTATAAGCCTATTTTCTGGGTGGGAAAAAAATATACCCACCTACTGAGAGGGTCGATATACAGCATCTCTCAAAAGTGAATACAGCCCTAATAATTTTGTAAATATTGAATTATATATTTTCATGGGACAACACTAAAGATATGACACTTTGATACAATGTAAAATAGTCAGTGTACAGCTTGCATAACAGAGAAAATGTGGTGTGCCCCCAAAATAACTCAGCACACAGCCATCAATATCTAAACCACTGGTAACAAAAGGGAGTACCCCTAGGTGAAAATGGACAAATTGTGCCCAAAGTGACCATTATTTTCCACCACTGCCCTAACTCTCTTGGGCATGGAGCTCACTAGAGCTTCACAGGTTGCAGCCACTGGAATCCTCTTCCACTCCTCCATGATAACATCACTGAACTGCAGGATGTTAGAAAACTTGCGTACCTCCACCATCCAATTGAGGTTGCCCCACAGATGCTCAATAAGATTTAGGTCTGAAGACATGCTTGGTCAGTCCAACACTTTTACCCTCATTTCCTTAAGCAATGCAGTTGTCAGTTTGGAGGAGTGTTTGGGGTTGTTATGTTGGAATAATGTTCTGTGGCCCAGTTTCAGAAGGTAGGTGATCATGCTTTGTTTCAGAATGTCACAGTATATGTTATCATTCATGGTTCCCTCAATGAGCTGTAGCACCCCACAGGTGGCAGCACTCATGCAGCCCCAAACTATGATACTCCCCTACCATGCTTGATTGAGGCAAGACACACTTGTCTTTGTACTCCTCACCTGATTGACACGCTTGACACCATCTGAGCCAAATAAGTTTATGTTGGTCTCCTCAGAACACAGGACTTGTATATCATATTTAGAAGAAGCTTTTTTCTGAGATGACAGCCATGGAGACCAATTTGATGCAGTGACAGATTTACCCCCTAAGCCTTTAGCCCCTGAAACAATTCAAGCAGCACACATACATCTATTTTGAAAATACAATCTCTGGAACCTGTTTAGTTAAACAACTGTATGTTCTTGGGCATCATGCTGCACTTCAGTTTCAGGGTGTTGGCAATCTGCTTATAGCCTACGCCATATTTATATAGAGCAACAATTCTTTTTTTTCAAAACCTCAAAGAGTTCTTTGCCATGAAGTGCCATGTTGAACTTCCAGTGAGTATGTATGAGAGAGTGTGAGAGCGATAACACTAAATTTAACACAGATGCTCCCCATTAACACCTGAGACCTTGTAACACTAACAAGTCACATGACACCATAAAGAGAAAATCGCAAATTTGTCCATTTTCACTTAGGGGTGTACTCACTTTTGTGTCAGAGGTTTAGACTTTGATGGCTGTGTGTTGAGTTATTTTGAGGGCACCCAAACTTAAACTGTTATACAAGCTCTACACTGACTACTTTATATTGTATAAAAGTCTCATATCTTCAATTTTGTCCCATGAAAAGATATAATACAATATTTACAAAAATTTAAGGGGTGTTCTCACTTTTATGAGATACTGTAGGTACATAATGGGAAATTATATACATCCCTACTTACTGTGGGGACATTTATACTTACCTACCTACTGAGGGGGCCTATATACTTACCTTTCTACTGGGGGACCTTATATACTTACCTACTGGAGGGGTCCCTATATACCAACCTATCTATGGGTGAACCCTGTGTACCTACTTATCTGGGGGACCTTTATACCTACCTACCTACCTACTTACCTACCTACCAGGGGGCCTTATATACCTGCCTACTGGGGGGACCCATTAACTCTAACTACCTATTTAGGGGCCTTATATACCAACCTACTAACTGAGGAGACCCTCTAAGTCTACCTGACTATTGGGGGTTCTATGTATCTACCGACTGGTTTAGTCTTATATACCCACCTATCTACTGGGGAACCCTATGTACTTTCCTATTGCTGGGACCCTGTATACCTACCTACTGGGGAGACCCTATATGTCTTCTTCTGAGAGGGTCTATATGGGTAACTAATGGGGAACTATATACCTCCCTACCTCCTGTGGGGAATTTTTTATCAACCTACTGAGGTGGTCTAAATACCAACCTACCAACTGAGGGGGCCTATATACCCACTGAGGGGCTAATTAATCGGGGACTATATACCTTATCACCTATTGAATAGATCTGTAAAACTTACTGCGGCAGCATATAATCCTACATTCTGAGGTCACCTATATACCTGCCTACTATGGGAGGTCTATATACTTCGTATAAAATTCCCATTTATTCATATACATTAGTAACAACTTGAACAAATACAACATGAGTTACTTGCGATTCACCGCTCATAGCTCCGTGGTCAAATGATCCAAAGATCTGTAGCCAAGTCAGGCTTCCTGATGCAGCAGCATTAGCATGGAGTTTCCACCTGGTGCGAGCAAGCTGATAGGTGGGCGGTGAGTGTGAGCATGCAACGTTTCGGGGAAATCCCTCCCCCTTTCTCAACCACATTGCATATGGGGCTACGGATCTTCTAAGCAGGTTAGACTGTGGTCTGAACATATTACATATCAACCAGTAATTCAATGAAAGGCCTATATATTTACCCACCTACTAAGGAGAGTGTATAGGTACCTAATGCTGGCCTGTTTACCTGCCTATCTACCTATTTAATAGGGGGCTTATCTACCTAAAGGAATAAGGAATGCCTATATACCAAAGGGGGACTTTACATACTATACTTAATAGGAAGAGGCTGCCACTTATCTGACCTACTAATTTTTAGGGTCTAACCTACCTAAAATGAGCACTTTCCTATCTGCCTGCCTAATTTTGGGGACCTTTCACTGTTTGGGGTACAATTACTATGTGGGGCACCAAAGGGGGCATTATTACCATTTGGGGCGCTATGGATGAGGAGTTTGTACAAAGGTGGGAATTGGTAGGGAAATGCTGGAAAAAAAAGGAGTCTAAGATATTTTGTGAGGTAAATTCTGCAGAGACGAAAAGGAAAAGGAACAACTCCCATGGGAGACAACAACTTCTGTGAGTCTCTGAATGTCAGTGGTCATTTTGCTTCTGTGTTGGATCAGTGCTGTATTCACAGTCATGTTGTGGTGACCTGACAACCAGTGATCTGCGATTTCAGGTGATCTGACCACTATGTGGTCACTGCATGACATTATTGTAGGTTATATTGACACTTGTATAGTTGCAGTGTGCACTTATCCCTGATCATAAAGTGAGTGTACACCTGTCCCCGACCCTGTGTTTAAGGTTTTCACTGCACCACTTTTTCTTTCTTGTTTGTGTTTATAGTGATGTTTATTTTAGAGGCTGCTTTTTAATCTCCTTTAATGTAGTTTGGATTATTTGTTCAAAATTAATATTTCTATTGGAAGGCTCTGCTCACACCATGCTGTTGAAGTATCACTAAATTACAGTGTGGAAAATAAGCATTTGATACACTGGCGATTTTGCAAGTTTTCCCACCTACAAAGAATGGAGAGGTCTGTAATTTTTATCTTAGGTACACTTCAGCTGTGAGATACAGAATCTAAAAAAAAAATCAGAAAATCACATTGTTTGATTTTTAAATAATTATTTAGCATTTTTTTGCATGAAATACGTATTTGATACAATAGAAAAACAGAAGTTAATATTTGGTACATAAATCTTTGTTTGCGATTACAGAGGTCAGACATTTCCTATAGTTCTTGATCAAGATTTCACACACTGCAGCAGAGATGTTGAATTACTCCTCTATACAGATCTTCTCCAGATCTTTCAGATTTCTTGGCTGTCGCGGGGCTACATTGAGTTTCAGTTCCCTCCAACGATTTTGGATTGGGTTCAGGTCTGGAGACTGGCTAGGTTACTTCAGAACTTTGAACTGCTTCTTATGGAGTCACTCCTTAGGTATCCTGGCTTTGTGTTTTGGGTCATTGTTGGCCAAAATCTCACAATTCATGGTCCCATTCATACTCTCTTCAATACGGTTCAGTCATTCTGTCCTCTTTGTAGAAAAGCACCCCCAAGGTAAGTTTCCACACCCATGCTTCACGGTCATGATGGTTTTCTTGGGGTTGAACTCTTCTTTCTTCTTCCTTCAAACAATGTGAGTGGAGTTGATACCAAAAAGTTCTAGCTTGGTCTCAAATTTTCCTTCTTTCCCTATTCCCTGGATCATCTAGACACGGATCAAACGCGGCCCCTCCCCCGTTGGGGGGAAATAAAAATCCCTCATGCATTTATATAATCTATGGCATGATGGGAGTTGTAGTTTGCCAACAGTTGGAGGGCAGCAGTTTGACACCCCTGATCTAGATGGTCATTGACGAACTTCAAACAAACCTGAACATTTCTGCGTGAG
>JAODAL010059746.1:0-21300 GCA_025379985.1 Phyllomedusa bahiana
CAAGGGGGAAATTTAGCCCGGCCTGGGGCCCTTTTGTCACGATCCCAAATAACCCCCAATTGGTTAAAGGGGGTTAAAGGGGGGAACGCTAAAAAGGAAGCGCCAAAACCGGAAAGGGGGAAGCTGAGTACATAGTATGGGACAATGGAAAATTATCACAAATAAATCTTGGCCATAACCCATTTTTCCAAAATTTAAAATTTTACGGGAACCCACCCCACCTTTTGCCCCTCCTCACAAAATTTTTAATTAAAGTTTTTAGGGACAGAAATAAAACAGCCCAAATTATAATCTTCATATTCATATTGGGAGCCTTTTTTTGGAAAATTCAATTTTGGAATTTGGCGGCATATACCTCTAGGAATTCCTATAAGAATACAAAGCGGAAATAAGGGCTTTCTCATCTCCCCATTAATTAGCCATCCCCTCTTAGAAAGCAAAAGAGGCTGGGAGAGTTTTGGAGTTTTAATAAAACACCTTGAGGGTCAAAGACCATCGTCTTTTTTCAGGAGTTAAAACCAAAACGTAGCCTATCCGTTTCTTTCAGGGTTTTTTTGTCCCAAATCGAGTGGGTGAGGTCTTTTTTTCTTTTTATCCTTTTATTTAATCTGTCTGCATGTTTATTATGCTGTTGTTTTTTAATTTTTTTAACAAGCCGTACCTTAAATAAACTTAAAAAATTTAAAATTTTGCCCTTTTTTCCATTATGAACCCCATATATCTCAAAGAGGTTAAGTGACTGTAGGTGCATGTGACCGGTAGTATAGAGTTACTTTCACTCATATCTTGAAAGGTGGTGGCAGTGTGTATTGTTGGGGTTGTGGACCGTGTGGGAGTAAGTGTGGACTCTTATTGTAGGCTGAGTGAGAGCTGACTGTGAGCTGTTGTCGCGTAGCGTATGCCTGGTCACCCCAAGTTGCGCAGAAGGAGGTGGTTTGTCTGAGGTGTTTGTCTGAGACGGATTGTGCCCTCAACACCCCTCTGCGTGTGGTTCTCCCATTCCCTGGCACATAATTGATGTTGGCAGTGGGATCTAATTTACTGCCCTCCTTAGAGTGTGCTCCTGTGACCTTGATATTCTCTCCCTTGAACCTCCGTTCATGAAATCCTGTTACATAAAATATGATAAATTGAGATTTTTTTTTCTAGAACTTTGACCAGACTGGCAAGGAAGGAAGAACCCCAGAGGGATTGGTGACAGGTCATGCCTATTCTATTATAGGAGTCTCACAGGTACGAGATTTATATGTATATATTTTATTATTTTCATTGTGCGCCATTAGGTCCCATTCTACACATTCCACATAAAATTAAAAATGTAGGCCTCATTTCTTGTAACAGGTAGAAATTAATGGACAAAGAATCCCGTTACTCAGATTGCGCAATCCTTGGGGAAAAGACGAGTGGAATAAACGTTCCAGAGATAAGAGAGTGTAAATGACAGTTCACACCAAGAAGACATTCATCTGTTTAGTAATTTGGTTGAGGGGTATAATACTTCTTCTGAAAAGAGAATTACAGGGGCTCATTCTCAAGACAGTGATTGGACACGCACCTATTACACATTTATAGCACATCCTATCAATGTGGCCTAAATGTCTGAAGTGGGAAAACCCTTTGGCTGCGTCCCCACGGCAAGGGATAAATACCGGTTGGTTTATCCGACCAGTATTTGTCTTGTTTTACGGCCATCCCCACGGCCGCGGGGGGGGGGGGGGGCGGCTTTTCTCTGCGATGAGCGGAAAAAAGCCCTCCCCCTTCACATCCACTTGCACATATTCCATCCGAAAACCGGACGGGAGAATGTGCTTGTAGAATGTTTTGCGGGCGGCAGGACCGCCAGGGGGAAAACACGTGCAGTGGGGACTGCTGCACGGGTTTTCCAGAGGAGCCGGTTGTGCTCATTTGCGGCCGGATTTTCAAGCGGCCTGCAAAGCCGCAAACCGCCTGAAAAACCCGCCGATAACCCGTGCCGTGGGGACATGCCCTTTTAAGGGATTAAAAAGATGTGATGTTAATTAGTGGCATGTGACCTCTGCACCCAAACAATAAGTCAGCCACAGCGGTGACACCACCATTCAGAAGTAAAAAATGGACAACGCCTTTAATTGTTCCTTTCATGGAGGAAGTCAACACTTTACTTTGGGGCAGCTGTATGACCACGGCCTCATCCCTTATCTATCAGTGCCTATCAGCTGTCTATGATGTCCAGCTAGTGATCTTAAAGGGGCTGTCTCACTACATTGATTCATCCTACCTCAGTCCTGTTTTCTTGGTTTAATTGTGAATTCAGGGGCGTGTTTACTGGCTTCTACTAGGCTGCAGTAGAAGCCAGGTCTGTAGCTATAGCGACCAGTGCTGGCAGCCTATCAGGAGAGATCGAACAGGTCTGTAGCTATAGCGACCAGAGCTGGCAGCCTAACATGAAAGATTGAATAGGTCTGTAGCTATAGCGACCTGAGGAGCTGATGCAGCCCATATAAGAGGGGATATCTAGGAATAAGTAGGACATTGTTAATGGACATATATTGCAAAGTGACTTGTTTTTACAAGATCTTTAACATAAAAAGCAATTATAGCATTTTCTCTATGTAATTGTGTCTAGTGATCTTGCTGATGTATTCTTTACCTATTGATCCTGAATCTAAATTATTTTATACCATGGCCAGTCCATTCTTGTCTAGTAGTTCCAGTCAGTGTGTTTTATTCCCAGAGTTTGTGTTTCTTTCTTGTCTAGCTATTGCTCTGTTCAATCATGCAAGATTTTTCAAGTGTAGTTCCTTTTTTGGAAATCTTGTATCTTGTGGCAATCCCACTTTATTATCAGCAGTTATTTATTCTCTCTGTATTAGGGTATGTTCTCACGACATATTTGCAGGGTGTAATTCAGCATGTAATTACATTTCAATACGCCCGAATTATGCCCCGAAAACACTACATACTTACAGCTCAATGGCTGGACTAGACTGAATCCAGTAGGAGGCAACACTGGCCCCTATACTACTTGGGAAAGATAAACAGGTGCAGCTAATTGCTGAGCAGTAGCTCACACACCTCTCTGCTAAGGGGACAATTAGATGATAAAAAACGGCACATTTACTTGATACCTATTCACACAGTATGCAGAAAAGCCACAGTATAATACATAGGGAGATTGTACAAATGCCAAAATACCGATAAGACAACCAAACACATGCCCTCTATGTATGAGGGCAGTGGTTGCTGGTGCTACAATTGCATATAGATAAGGTGATACAGAAGGGTGCCATAAATACAGATACGTGTGGTACACCATGCTGGCTTACAACCTGTTAGTGACACCCATACTATTCGATTGGGCGGGCTGCCCAGCACTTTCTAGGTGTCCAACACAAAATACAGACATCCTCCGCTATCCAGTATTTTTGGGCAAATAAAAATGACATACTCGAAAAATATCAAATACGAGGTATTAGTTGATACAGTGGCAAGTTCGCAACCCGCGTCAAAGATCCTCATTTCTTGCGAGTCCCTACACTGACAATTTAAAGAAAAAACAGACAAAAATGGGACATTACTTTCTCAAAAACACTACATAGGCCATGCTTACAGCTCAATGGCTGGACTAGACTGAACCCAGTAGGAGGCAACACTGGCCCCTATACTACTTGGGAAAGACTACGGCCGCAAATAGAGTAATTCATAGCTCTCATTGATTGCTAGGATTGCCTGCCATCTTCCCCGGCATACAATACACGTGGGGGAAAGAATTAACATGTCACTGGAAAGTTAAAGTCAATGGGAGCCAACTGTCAGAGCTGTAGATGTATGCGCTGGCCAGTGCGTACTTCTGAAACACCCGGCGTATTGCGGCGCGTACAGTACGCCTAGGGAAAGACTAAGTATACATCTAGGCAGAGTTATGTTCTTGTCTGTCACTGTTCATCATCTTCGTTGAATCTATTTGTGCTGCCGCCCTTATCCTTGACCATCATCTGCATTGCTGTCCTTCAAGCTCCTTCATCTGTTGTGTGCGTCTCTTATAGTATTGTTCATTTCATGCTTTATGTTTTTTGTTTCCTGAGACTTCTTGGTTGGCTACAATTCGGCTCTAGTGAACTCCTGGGAGTATCTGAGTACTGGGACTCAGGAAAGGTAACGGCTATAGGTGTAGCCAAGTTCTGCAGTCCTGGACAACTGGCGTTAATATAGTAATATTTGATTGTTTCATTACCCTCGATCCATTGATTTAGCTTCTAAAAGTATCATCAAGAGATATTGGCAGATTAAATTCCAGGTTTCTGTTCCATATTTTTTTTTTAAATTCCGAAAATAAAGTTTATTAAAGTAGAAAATGCAAAACAAGGCATATACATGCAATATATAACAAAGACCATGCAGTACAAAGCATATGGAAAAACCATTCAAAGCATATATAAAAACTAACTAAAAACTAGAAATTTCAATGCGCTTGAGCTGACCATAAGACAGCCCAGTACTATCAGTACCAATAGTAAGGTATGCAAGTTGAAAACCAAAAAATTAAACTATGCATGTTAAGTGCACAGACCTCAAATAAACTCCAGCTGAGAAGCAATTGAGGCCCAAAATAGACAACAAACAGATAAAACAGACACGGAAGGGGGGGGACCAACAACAGAAGACCAATACAAAGAAAAGACTAGTAGAACAACAATTAGGATACACATAAGTCACAGCCTCGTCCATTTCTCACTGTGGAAACGACTCAAACTCTCATTACTGCTCTTATTCTTTCTTGTCTTGACTACTGCAACTCCTTGCTTA
The DNA here is from genome assembly GCA_025379985.1 of Phyllomedusa bahiana. Classification (NCBI taxonomy): domain Eukaryota; kingdom Metazoa; phylum Chordata; class Amphibia; order Anura; family Hylidae; genus Phyllomedusa; species Phyllomedusa bahiana. The sequence continues at coordinate 4,786 of JAODAL010059746.1, forward strand.
TCGGTCTCCCTCTCTGCAAACTCTCCCCTCTCCAATCTGTCTAGAATGCAGCAGCCAGGCTTGTCTTTCTCTCCAGCCGCTATACTGATGCATCTACCCTGTGTCAGTCACTGCACTGGTTGCCCATTCAGTACAGATACAGTATAAACTCAGCACTCTCACCCATAAAGCTCTCCACAGCGCTGCTCCTCCCTACAATCTCCTCTCTATCATCTGTCTATCCGCCCTACCCGTGCTCTCTCCGCTCTGCTGATGATATCAGACTACATTCCTCAATCATCCGAACCTCCCATGCCACCGCCTACAAGTATTTCACACGATGCGGCACCAATTCTCTGGATAATGCTACCATAGCGGGGCGATCAGGCACATTCACAACCCTCACAGTTTTAAGGAGGCCCTGAAAATACATCTTCTCGGTCTGGCCCACCAAGATCCCTAACACTGCTATCACACACATCTGTCACTCCCTGCACTTGGGCACTCACAGGCACTTAATCTGTATATAGATGTACTGTCTGGTGGCAGTTCATCCATTTTCATGTAAACCACCCCCATATTTATGAAACATGGCTGGACCATTGTAAACTTGGCACTTTCTTAACCCTTGGTCTCACCCATAACACCCTAATAGATTGTAAGCTCTCACGAGCAGGGCCCTCACACCTTGTACTCATTTGTAAGTACTTTTTAATGTGTTAATGTCTGTACGTTTACCCTTGAATTTGTAAAGTGCTGCGGAATATGTTGGCGCTATAGAAATAAAGATTATTATTATTATTATTATTAAAAGATGACAGCAAACGGTTCCAGCACCTGAGGGCGGCCTTCTGGCCAAAAGAAAGAATCCAAGCAGACCCCATCCAACGCGAAGGGCACCCACCATTCCCAAGGGTCCCGCCCCTAGGATAGCAGATAAGAGGCGGAAGACTTGAACGTGAACCAGTAGAACCATGTTTTATTAAATCGAAGTAACTGAGTAAGGGTGTGGGCCACCAACTCCTCCATTCTACATATAAAATTGAATTCATTGTACCAATCTTCAGTAGAAGGGGGAATAGAAGATTTCCACCTCTTAGGGATAACCGTTTTGGCGGCCTGTATCAAGTGTCTAAGAATAGATTTTTTATATTTAGAAACTGGGAAATCAAACATAATGAGCAGAAAGGCCTCTGGAGAGTCAGGAACCGAGACATCAGTGATCAATGTGATAATTCTCCGGACGGATGTCCAAAAGCTTCAAATTAACGGGCAGTCCCACCAGATGTGCACCATGGTACCCACATGTTTCCCACAGCGCCAACAAGTGTCTGGAACCGCTGGGAACCATTCTGTTCCATATTTTGACCGCAACAAATTACTCTTTTTTCTGTAGACATTTTGCTCTACCTTCTATGGATGATCTTTATACAATAAAAAGACTTTATTCTATAAAATATCATTTTAACTTGAACTCTTTAGAAACCACTAGTTTCAGGCCACATGTTTCCCACAAGTTTAATATGAGCAAATTTCTGCATATGTGCTACTGCCACAAGTCCCAGCCACACCAGTTTGGATCAATAAATTCCTGGTTAGGCCAAAATTTGCAGCAGTAACCTAGAAATAGAAATGTACCCATATTACACTTTTGGGAAACTGGATTTAGGACTCGTCTCTGATATGCGGTGCCAGGGCCACCATACAGGTGGTACTCCTGTATGGGGCCCGGTGAAATAAGGGGCCCGCAGCAAGCAGGTCCCTTATTTCACAGTACAGAATAGAGCTCGGCGCATCTGAGCGCCGACCTCTCCATAAGACCTGGCTGCTGCCTGGCGGCAGACATTGGGTGGTGGCGCCGCTGCTGTGAGGGGGCCCGCGCTGCTGGGAGGGAGCCCGCACTCCTGGCCACAGTTGCGCTCCACCTCCTATACACAGGGAGTTTGTACTTATAGGTCCTGCGTGCTGTAGCCGGAGCCGGGCCCTCCTCCGTTGTCTGTGGGCGGGATTCAAATTGTTCCGCATCCCGCCGCTGAGCAGTACAGCACGGCGCGGATAGAGAGAGGAAGACCCTGCACAGGTTACAGCGCAGGACATGTAAGTACAAAAAGCATGTCTGTGCACGCGCGGTGCAGCTGTAACCAAGAGCCGGACCTCCTCCCATTAGTTCTCCTTGCCCTTTTCTCCCCACAGCCCTGCATGTCATGTGGGGGGGGCCCTCTCCCCTCAGCCCTGCATGTCATGTGGGGGGGGGGCCCTCTCCCCTCAACCCTGCATGTCATGTGGGGGACCCCTCTCCCCTCAGCCCTGCATGTCATGTGGGGCCCCTCTCCCCTCAGCCCTGCATGTCATGTGGGGGGGCCCCTCTCCCCTCAGCCCTGCATGTCAGGTGGGGGCCCCTCTCCCCTCAGCCCTGCATGTCAGGTGGGGGGGGCCCTCTCCCCTCAGTCCTGCATGTCATGTGGGGGGCCCCTCTCCCCTCAGCCCTGCATGCCATGTGGGGGGCCCCTCTCCCCTCAGCCCTGCATGTCATGTGGGGGGGCCCCTCTCCCCTCAGCCCTGCATGTCATGGGGGGGCCCCCTCTCCCCTCAGCCCTGCATGTCATGTGGGGGGGCCCCTCTCCCCTCAGCCCTGCATGTCATGGGGGGGCCCCCTCTCTTTCCCCAGCCCTGCATGTCATGGGGGGGGGCCCCCTCTCTCCTCCGCCCTGCTTGTCATGTGGGGGGCCCCTCTCCCCTCCGCCCTGCATGTCATGGGGGGGCCCCCTCTCTCCTCAGCCCTGCTTGTCATGGGGGGCCCCCCTCTCTCCTCATCCCTGCATGTCATGGGGGGGCCCCCTCTTTCCTCAGCCCCGCATGTCATGTGGGGGGCCCCCTCTCCCCTCAAACCCCTGCATGTCATGTGGGGGGCCCTCTCCCCTCAGCCCTGCATGTCATGTGGGAGGGGGGGGGGGCCCTCAGCCCTGCATGTCATGTGGGGGGCCCCTCTCCCCTCAGCCCTGCATGTCATGTGGGGGGGCCCCTCTCCCCTCAGCCCTGCATGTCATGGGGGGGCCCCCCTCTCTCCTCAGCAGTGAGTGCAGGCCCGCCATTAGGGGGGTACAGGCAGTACAGGTGTATGGGGCCCGGCCGGCCTGTGAAACAAGGGGGGGCCCGCGGCCGCCGGCAGGTAACGCCCCTTGCTTCACAGCAATGGTAGAGAGAATAGGCAATCAGCTGTTCTCACTACCATGTCCGCTGTTTATACTTAAAATTTATGGGGGGGGGGGGCCTTTGAGTGGGGCTCGCACACATGTGAGGGGTCCGTGCTCTGTCTCAGTGTCCTAGCTGCGCGCCGCTCAGTAGGTGTACATGCATAGCCTAGGCAATTTCAGTGTAACTTACTCTCCTCCTCCTCCGTGCTGTGACAGGAGCAGCCGGGCCCCTCCTCCCTCTGTCCGCGCCGCATCCACGAGGCTCCGCCCACAGGCGGCTCCTCCTCCGCTGGGCGGGACGACGATTTAAATTAGAGAGTCTCCGCCCTGTGGGCGGAGTCTCGTGGATGCGGCGCGGTCAGAGGGAGGAGGGGCCCGGCTGCTCCTGTCACAGCACGGAGGAGGAGAGTAAGTTACACTGAAATTGCCTAGGCTATGCATGTACACCTACTGGGCGGCGCTCAGCTAGGACACTGAGACAGAGCACGGACCCCTCACATGTGTGCGAGCCTCACTCAAAACCCCCTCCCTCTTTATAGCGCTGTGGGGCCCCTGGAAAAGCCCTCCGCCCTCTCTTCAGCGCTGTGGGGCCCCTAGAAAAGCCCCCCCCCCCCTCTTCAGCGCTGTGGGGCCCCAGGCAAAGCCTCCCCCCTCTCTCCAATCATGTGGGGCCCCTCTCAAAGCCCCCCCCCCCCGCCTTCAACCATGTGGGGTCCCATGAGGCTGGGTGAGAGGGGGCCCCACACAGCTGGGGGGCATTGAGCAAGGCCCCACATGATTGGAGAGAGGAAAGCTTTGACAAGGGTCCCACACGGCTGGGGGGGGACTCCATTCTTCTCAGAGGCCCCACATTGCGTTTAAAATTAGGGGCCTGCACTGCTCAAAGAGAGCCTGCGCTCCGTGTCTTAGTTGTGCTCAATAGCTTCACATAGTGGGGGGGCTTGAGGAGAATCTCCACATGGCTAGGGGAGACTTGAGCAGGGGCCACACGGTGGGTGAGTGGGGCCCCACACAAGTTCTCCCACTACCTACCTACCTGGCTATCTACCAATGGGTGGCCCGCTACCTACCTACCTTATCTACGGGGAGCCCAGCTACCTATCTATCTTCGGGAGCCCGCTAGCTACCTATCTATCTTCAGGAGCCCGCTAGCTACCTATCTATCTTCAGGAGCCCGCTAGCTACCTATCTATCTACGGGGAGCCCGCTAGCTACCTATCTATCTACGGGGAGCCCGCTAGCTAGCTATCTATCTACGGGGAGCCCGCTAGCTAGCTATCTATCTTCCGGAGCCCGCTAGCTACCTATCTATCTACGGGGAGCCCGCTAGCTACCTATCTATCTTCCGGAGCCCGCTAGCTACCTATCTATCTACGGGGAGCCCGCTAGCTACCTATCTATCTACGGGGAGCCCGCTAGCTACCTATCTATCTACGGGAGCCCGCTAGCTACCTATTTATCTACGGGGAGCCCACTAGCTACCTATCTATCTTCGGGAGCCCGCTAGCTACTTATCTATCTACGGGGAGCCCACTAGCTACCTATCTATCTACAGGGAGCCCGCTAGCTACCTATCTATCTTCGGGAGCCCGCTAGCTACCTATCTACGGGGGCCCACTAGCTACCTATCTACGGGGGCCCACTAGCTACCTATCTATCTACGGGGGCCCACTAGCTACCTATCTATCTACGGGGGCCCACTAGCTACCTATCTATCTACGGGGGCCCACTAGCTACCTATCTATCTACGGGGGCCCACTAGCTACCTATCTATCTACGGGGAGCCCACTAGCTACCTATCTATCTACGGGGGCCCACTAGCTACCTATCTATCTACGGGGGCCCGCTAGCTACCTATCTATCTACGGGGAGCCCGCTAGCTACCTATCTATCTACGGGGAAACTAGCTACCTATCTATCTTCGGGAGCCCACTAGCTACCTATCTATCTACGGGGAGCCCACTAGCTACCCTATCTACGGGGAGCCCGCTAGCTACCTATCTATCTACGGGGAGCCCACTAGCTACCTATCTATCTACGGGGAGCCCGCTAGCTACCTATCTACGGGGGCCCACTAGCTACCTATCTATCTACGGGGGCCCACTAGCTACCTATCTATCTACGGGGGCCCACTAGCTACCTATCTATCTACGGGGGCCCACTAGCTACCTATCTACGGGGGCCCACTAGCTACCTATCTACGGGGGCCCACTAGCTACCTATCTACGGGGCCCCACTAGCTACCTATCTATCTACGGGGGCCCACTAGCTACCTATCTATAAACGGGGGCCCACTAGCTACCTATCTATCTACGGGGGCCCACTAGCTACCTATCTATCTACAGGGGCCCACTAGCTACCTATCTACGGGGACCCGCTAGCTACCTATCTATCTACGGGGAGCCCGCTAGCTACCTATCTATCTATCTACGGGGACCCGCTAGCTACCTATCTATCTCGGGGAGCCCGCTAGCTACCTATCTATCTACGGGAGCCCGCTAGCTACCTATCTATCTTCGGGAGCCCGCTAGCTACCTATCTATCTTCGGGAGCCCACTATCTACCTACGGGAAGGGGCCTAACTACCTAACTACCAGGGCACTAAGGGGGTAATTATTACCTTTTTGGGCACTATGGACGGGGAGTTTGAACATGGGGAAGGCATAAGTGGGAGGATGATAAGAGTGAGGAATCTCAGGTGTATGTGTAAATTCTGCAGGGACGAGTGGTGCCCGGGAGAAGTCGCCAATGGAGGTCTGGACTGGATGGAGAAGAAAACGAAACGTGAACAACTCATCAGCAGGATGTCACCAGTGAGTCACAAGATGTAACTGCACTGTGTGCTCTTGTATCTACAACTATATGGTCACTGTATGGAGGTATTATTGCTCTTGGTGTAACGGCTTATATTTAGTAACAGTACAGTGGTATTATTTAGTCTCTCTATGGTGGAGATATGTGGTGATGATGTGGTGGAATTATTTGGTTTGTGTATATTGTTATTGTATTGGTCTGGGTATACTGGTTTGGTCAGTAACATTATAGTGGTGAGATACAGTGATCATGTGGCGGTATTCGCTGGCTCTTGTATACATTCTGACTCGCACAATATAGATAAACTGTACGTTGTAAAATACAACGAGAACTGAATCAAAAAACAATGGTGCAAATGCATTTTTATTTTTTTGGTGGACTGGTAGGGAGCGGCGTTGATAGGGGGCAAAGTTGGTAGAGGGGGGGGGGCCCCGATGCTTCAGCTGTATGGGGCCCCGAAATTTCTGATGGCGGCCCTGAGTGAGTGTATGTGATCACTCGGCAGGGATTAGACTGACAGTAGCTCCTTGAGAGGATAGATGGTGTCTGTGCATGTGCGGCAAGAATGAAGAGCTTTCGCCAATATGTTATGCTTTGTGGAGGAACCAAAGAGGCGGTACATGACAAAGAGGCTCAAAGATCACCGAAGGGTGAATCTCTGTGTCAGGCATCACACGGAGGGGTCCTAAACTAGGCATAACACAATGTATAACTTCTGCTCATAGTACTCCTTTCATACACACCTACTGACCATTTAGAACTGTTTTGTGATATTTTTTGCTTGTAGATGCCCTTTGTGGTCACAGGTGGATGATGCAACTAGACAGGAACTTCTACTTAACAAGGAAGATGGTGCATTCTGGTAAGGCTTTGACTTTTAACACTTAACTATAAGAAATTGATTGCTTACTGACTCTCGGACTCACATATTTTCATTTAGGATGCAGTTGGATGACTTTTTGCTTCATTTTCATTATCTGGAGATTTGCAATCTGACGCCAGACTCAGTCAGTAGTGATGCGACCAACCGATGGAATGCCAACTCTTTTCATGGGAAATGGGTGAAAGGACACAATGCTGGAGGATGCCGCAATAACAAAGGTGAGAAATCGATTTCAGGCTCAGGTATTTCAATTCTTAATAGTTCCTTTAATTCCAAAAGCTGTTGGGGCATGTTGGGAATTGTAGCTATTGCCATAGCTAGAAAGCCACAGATTGGACATCACTGATTCATAATATAGTCCTGCACAGCGCACATACATAGTACATTTAAAGGGATCCTGTCAGGTGGTTTATGCTGCCGTATCTGAGAGCAGGATATGATAGCGGGAGAGGAGCTGAGCTCTGTGATATATAGGGTTGTATGATAGAGGAGAGGAGCTGAGGTCTATGATATATAGGGTTTTATGAAAGAGGGAGAGGAGCTGAGCTCTGTGATATATAGGGTTATATGATAGAGAGGAGCTGAGGTCTGTGATATATAGGGTTGTATGATAGAGGAGAGGAGCTGAGCTCTGTGATATATAGGATTATATGATAGAGGAGAGGAGCTGAGGTCTATGATATATAGGGTTTTATGAAAGAGGGAGAGAAGCTGAGCTCTGTGATATATAGGGTTATATGATAGAGGAGAGGAGCTGAGCTCTGTGATATATAGGGTAATATGATAGAAGAGAGAAGCTGAGCTCTGTGATATATAGGGTTATATGATAGAGGAGAGAAGCTGAATTCTGTGATATATAGGGTTATATGATAGAGGGAGAGAAGCTGAGCTCTGTGATATATAGGGTTATATGATAGAGGAGAGGAGCTGAGCTCTGTGATATATAGGGTTATATGATAGAGGAGAGGAGCTGAGCTCTGTGATATATAGGGTTATATGATAGAGGAGAGGAGCTGAGCTCTGTGATATAAAGGGTTATATGATAGAAGAGAGAATCTGAGCTTTGTGGTGTATAGGGTTATATGATAGTGGAGAGAAGCTGAGCTCTGTGATGTATAGGGTTATATGATAGAGGAGAGGAGCTGAGCTCTGTGATATATAGGGTTATATGATAGAGGAGAGAAGCTGAGCTCTGTGATATATAGGGTTATATGATAGAGGAGAGGAGCTGAGCTCTGTGATATATAGGGTTATATGATAGAGGAGAGGAGCTGAGGTCTGTGATATATAGGGTTATATGATAGAGGGAGAGGAGCTGAGCTCTGTGATATATAGGGGTATATGATAGAGGAGAGAAGCTGAGCTCTGTGATATATAGGGTTATATGATAGAGGAGAGGAGCTGAGCTCTGTGATATATAGGGGTATATGATAGAGGAGAGAAGCTGAGCTCTGTGATATATAGGGTTATATGATAGAGGGAGAGGAGCTGAGCTCTGTGATATATAGGGGTATATGATAGAGGAGAGGAGCTGAGCTCTGTGATATATAGGGGTATATGATAGAGGGAGAGAAGCTGAGCTCTGTTCTATATAGGGTTATATGATAGAGGAGAGAAGCTGAGCTCTGTGATATATAGGGTTATATGATAGAGGAGAGGAGCTGAGCTCTGTGATATATAGGATTATATGATAGAGGAGAGGAGCTGAGCTCTGTGATATATAGGGTTATATTTTAGAGGAGAGAAGCTGAGCAATGTGATATATAGGGTTATATGATAGAGGAGAGAAGCTGAGCTCTGTGATATATAGGGTTATATGATAGAGGAGAGAAGCTGAGCTCTGTGATATATAGAGTTATATGATAGAGGAGAGAAGCTGAGCTCTGTGATATATAGGGTTATATGATTTGAAGCAGGATTTTTGAGTAAATAGCAGAGTAAATTCTGACTGGACTCCTGAGGTCATAGTATGAGTCCTGCTTACCCCGTCCACATACAGGGATTGACAACTTTCCCGGCATCAATGTATACAGAGCAAACTGTCATTCACCGAATGAAGGTTGGGTCAGAAATACGTTCAGAGTTTTACTTCCACAAATTGTCTCTACTTTTTACTCAGATATTCAGCATCAAATCATATAAACCCACTACTGGTCTTCATAGGTAGGCGACCACCTAGGGCGGTCATTAGGAGGGCGCAAGGATGTATTGAGCGGGCTCAGGAGCTGAGCCCACTCCATACATGGCGAGAGATGTTGGATGGCTGTGTTTTACATTAGACATTACTAGTATAGACAGTCAATGAGCAGTCGACTGGTGATGTCCAATTCTGCAGACAGTCCTGGAGTCCCCATGCTACACAGGGCTACCATAGAGTATAGTCAAAGAGCTGCTCCTTTAGTAGACCCCTTGTCCTCTCCAGATAATGGTGCTTGGCTTTACTGATATGAATTACAATAGCTTTCAGCCTGTTTTCTGGCATATACTGCGCCTCCCGGCCCGAATCCCCCTGTCAGACGCAGGGATGCAGTGTTAGGCGCAGCGTTCGCCCCTTTCAGCTGCGCCTTGCATGAAGGGGCGGGCAGTGGGCGCGGTGTGGGCGCGGGGTAGGCGTTCCGGGGCGGGACGCGCCGCGCTCGAAAACACCGAGGCATGTACCATGGCGGCTCGCCAAATCATGGCGCAATGCAGCGCTCGGCAGCTCCGACAAGCAGACCTAGTTGATTTTGGTCTAAATGCTCCGGCGGAGGCGAAGTGAAGCAAGATCGGAACATGCGAGGAAGCAGATAGCAGATCGCGAAAAGAAATCTCGGGGGCTCCGCTCCGTGCAGCAGGAGTATGAATCCAAAAAAATCGCCTTTATAAAGGCGGAAAACCTTGTCAGAAAAGAGCTCAACCTCAATAATAAAAAAAAACAAAAAACACTTTCCACAAATCTAGAACGCCGCAATATCAAGAATTAGGATATTGGAAATTGCCGGGAAATACAGTAATTCAAATTCTGAAACCTATTCTCATTGGTCGGCATAAACCGGCAAATCAGAATAGGAGCGACAGTGAACCCATTATAGCCTATGGAGTAGTATTGACCAATCAGAATCAAAGGTGGGACAATTCAAAATACAGTAAAAATGCAGAAAAGAGCTGATTGGCTGACTAGCAGGGGCTTGGCTATCTCGGCCAATCAGAATAGGAGCGACAAAGACCCATTATATCCTATGGAGAAGTTTTGACCAATCAAAATCAAAGGCGGGATAGTTCAAAATACAGTAAAAATGCTGAAAAGAGCTGATTGGCTGAGCTAGCGGGGGCTTGGCTATCTCGGCCAATCAGAATAGGAGCGACAAAGACCCATTATATCCTATGGAGAAGTTTAGACCAATCAGAATAGGAGCGACAGTGGCCCATTCTAACTTATGAAGGAGTATTAACCAATCAGAATAGGAGCGACAAAGACCCATTATATCCTATGGAGAAGTTTGGACCAATCATAATCAAAGGCGGGACAGTTCAAAATACAGTAAAAATACAGAAAAGAGCTGATTGGCTGAGCTAGCGGGGACTTGGCTATCCCAACCAATCAGAGCGCGAGCTACTTCTCCCATTGTAGTCTATGGAGAGATGGGCACAATGCAATCTCGGCACTCAGCACCGTGCGGCATGGAGTATGAATAAAAAAATCATTTTTATTAAGTGTAAAACATTATCAGATAAAGAGCTCAAACCTTCTCTAAAAATAAATCAGTTAAAACCCCGAACAACGCGTTTGTCGCCGAGACCGGCGCTACATAAAGAATTGCAGTATAGAGAATTGCCGGGAAATACAGTAATTCAAACTGTTTAAGCTCTTCTGATTGGTCGGCATAAACCAGCCAATCAGAATAGGAGCGACAGTGGCCCATTATATCCTATGGAGGAGTATTGACCAATCAGAATAGGAGCGACAGTGGCCCATTCTAAGCTATGGAGAAATATTGACCAATCATATTCAAAGGCGGGACAGTTCAAAATACAGTAAAAAGGCAGAAACGAGCTGATTGGTTGAAGCAGCGGGGGCTCGTCCAGCTTAGCCAATCAGAGCGCGAGCTACTTCCCATAGAGTTCTATGGGGAAAAGAAATTCCGAGCGAGCTCTGTGATTGGCTAAGTTAAAAGAGGCGCGGTTATTTGAACCAATGGGAGAGCGAGCGACGCTCCTATGGGTTTTCTAATGAAATCTGAAATAAAACTGTACATGGCCGAAATCAAATGATAATACTCCAGAAGTTGTCCCGATGTGTATATAAAATGAATAATAATATGGGGGTAAACGAAAAAAAAATATTAATCAATAAAATCATGTTTATTTCCTTATTTTCGTTAGCCAAGGATCAATAGTATGGGTGCAACGAAAATAAAGAAATAAACAAGATTTTATTGCATTAATATTTTTTTTTTCGTTACCCCCATATTATTGCTCATTTTATATACACATCGGGACAACTTCAGCAGTATTATCATTTGATTTCGGCCATGTACAGTTTTATTCAGATTGCATTAGAAAAACCCATAGGAGCGTTGCTCGCTCTCCCATTGGTTCAAATAACCGCGCCTCTTTTAACTTAGCCAATCACAGAGCTCGCTCGGAATTTTTTTTCCCCATAGAACTCTATGAGAAAGTAGCTCGCGCTCTGATTGGCTAAGCTGGACGAGACCTTCCGCTTCAACCAATCAGCTCGTTTCTGCCTTTTTACTGTATTTTGAACTGTCCCGTCTCTGAATATGATTGGTCAATTTTTCTCCATAGGTTATAATGGGTCCCTGTCGCTCCTATTCTGATTGGTCAATACTCCTCTATAGGATATAATGGGCCACTGTCGCTCCTATTCTGATTGGCTGGTTTATGCCGACCAATCAGAAGAGCTTAAACAATTTGAATTACTGTATTTCCAGGCAATTCTCTCTATTGAAATTCCCTATGTAGCGCCGGTCTCGGCGACAAACACGTTGTTCGGGATTTAACTGATTTATTGTTAGAGAAGGTTTCAGCTCTTTATCTGATAATGTTTTACACGTAATAAAAATGATTTTTTTATTCATACTCCATGCCGCACGGCGCTGAGCGCCGAGATTTCAGTGCGCCGCTCTCTCCATAGACTACAATGGGAGAAGTAGCTCGCGCTCTGATTGGTTGGGATAGCCAAGCCCCCGCTAGATCAGCCAATCAGCTCTTTTCTGTATTTTTACTGTATTTTGAACTGTCCCGTCTTTGATTCTGATTTGTCTAAACTTCTCCATAGGATATAATGGGTCTTTGTCGCTCCTATTCTGATTGGTCAATACTCCTCCATAGCATATAATGGGTCTTGTGTCCTATTTGATTGGCTGGGTTATGCCCACCAATCAGAAGAGCTTAAACAATTTGAATTACTGTATTTCCCGGCATTTCTCTCTATTGCAATTCCCTATGTAGCGCCGGTCTCGGCGACAAACGCGTTGTTCGGGATTTAATTAATGTATGTTTACAGAAGGTTTCAGCGCTTTATCTGAGAATATTTTACACTTAATAACAATGATTTTTTTATTCATACTCCATGCCGCACGGCGCTGAGAGCCGAGATTTCAGAGCGCCGATCTCTCCATAGACTACAATGGGAGAAGTAGCTCGCGTTCTGATTGGCCGAGATAGCCAAGCCCCCCACTAGCTCAACCAATCAGCTCTATTCTGCCTTTTTACGTTATTTTGAACTGTCCCGCCTTTGAATATGATTGGTCAATAGTTCTCCATAGGTTTTAATGGATCTCTGTCGCTCCTATTCTGATTGGTCAATAGTTCTCCATAGGATATAATGGGTCTTTGTCGCTCCTATTCTGATTGCCCGGTTTCTGCCGACCAATGAGAATAGCTTTCAGAATTTGAATTACGGTATTTCCTTGAATTAGGATATTTGGAAAGTGATTTTGTTTTATGTATTTTTTATTTTTGAGGTTTCAGCTCTTTTCTGAGAATGTTTTCCGCCTTTATAAAGGCGATTTTTGATTCATACTCCGCACCGACATGTGGAATGATTTATCGCTGTTCTCCAGCCTGTCTCACATCGGAACAGATTTTCGGCGCAGTCCCACACAGCGCCTAAGTTCCGCACTGTGCCCCACACACTGGCGAGGCGCCGGGAACTTTTCCCCGCATGTATGAGCACACCTCCTCGGACAGCGAATATTAGGCGCAGCGCCGCACTGCGCCCATGTCCCCGCACTGCGCCTCACACACTGGCGAGGCGCAGCGGACTTTTCCCCGCATGTATGAGTGCACTAGCTCGGGCGGAGAATCCTAGGCGCAGCGCCGCACTGCGCCAAAGTCCCGCACTCCGCCTCAAACACTGGCGAGGCGCGGCGGACTTTACATAGTATGTATGAGCGCGCCCCGGCCCCGACATAAATCAGGCGCAGATTTCGCCGGAAAACTGGCGGAAAAGCGCGCCCCGACGTGGCGAGCTTCATACATGTCGCCCATAGTTCGGGACGGTGGAGGAGGGGTGTCTGCATTGCCGGGTTGAGAGCAGGACACTGCAGGAATCTCAGTTCTGCCGTGTGGTCATCCCCTATGTCTTCCCGAGACATCTGGACTCCCTTCCCACGCCACGAGTGAGACAGCTACACTGCATAAAGTAAATGTGTGTGTATATGGATGTGACTGTGCTATGTACAGTACATATGTGTGTTTAGGTGTCTGTAATGTTCATGTATGAACATAGATAGACAGATAGATAGGTAGATAGATAGATAGATAGATAGATAGATAGATAGATAGATAGATAGATAGATATGGAATAGATAGATAGATAGATAGGAAATAGATAGATAGATAGATAGATAGATAGATATGAGATAGATAGAAGTCATACATGCCAACTCTCCCACTTTTGGTGGGGGGGGCGCTAATTGGGGTCCCCCCCCCCCCCTCCTGCAGAGTTGGCATACTCCCCGCAAGCAGCGGGGGTCATTTAAAGACGCGGCGACAGAGTAGCGCTGGTGCGACTTGGGGCCGCTCCTACAGGCGGGTGAAGCGGCCGCTGCGGCCACTTCACCCGCCCGGAGTCTCGCTCTGCAGGGAGGAGGCAGGAGGGATCGTTCCACTCCTCCCTTCTCCCCCTGTATGTACAGCGCCGGCCGGTGTGCGCTGTACATACAGATCAGCGTCGCAGGGGTGTGACGCGCAGCTGCACTCACTCCCCTGCGACGCTGAGAGTACTCAGTCGGCAGCCTCGGACGTGCTGCAGGGAGCCTGGTGAGGTAAGTGGAATATATTATTTTATTTTTATTAGCTATAAGGGGGCTCTACCTGGCTAACAAAGGGGGGCTCTACCTGGCTAACAAATGGGGGCATCGCCTGGCAACAAAGGGGGCACTACCTGGCAAAAAATGGGGCACTACCTGGCAAACAAATGGGGCATCACTGAAACAAAGGGGGCACTACCTGGCAACAAAGGGGGCACTACCTGGCTAACAAATGGGGGCACTACCTGGCTAACAAATGGGCCACTACCTGGAAACAAAGGGGCACTACCTGGCTAACAAATGGGGGCACTACCTGGCAACAAATGGGGGCACTACCTGGCTAACAAAGAGGGCACTACCTGGCTAACAAATGGGGGCAACTACCTGGCAACAAAGGGGGCACTACCTGGCTAACAAAGGGGCACACGGGCAACAAAGGGGGCATCACCTGGCTAACAAATGGGGCATCACCTGGCAACAAAGGGGCACTACCTGGCTAACAAAGGGGGCACTACCTGGCAAACAAATGGGGGCATCACCTGACAACAAAGGGGGCACTACCTGCCAACAAAGGGGATACCTGGCTAAAGGGGCATACTGGCTAACAAATGGGGGCACTACCTGGCTAACAAATGGGGGCACTACCTGGCAACAAAGGGGGCACTACCTGGCAACAAAGGGGGCATCACCTGGCTAACAAATGGGGGCATCACCTGGCTAACAAATGGGGGCACTACCTGGCTAACAAATGGGGGCCACTACTGGACATCAAAGGGGGCACTACCTGGCTATCAAAGGGGACATCTACCTGGCTACCAGTGGGCATCTACTTGGCTACAAGGGGGGCATCTACCTGCCTGTAAGGGGCACTACCTGGTTATGGGGGGCTACTACATGGCTATAAGGGCATCTACCTGGCTTTCTTCCAAAGCCGTTATGCAGTTAGGCGTAGTGGGTGTGGCTTTTGTTTGGGCGTGGCACACCAACAAGATGGGCGTGTCCATGCAAATTTTTTGCCACGACACGCTACGCGCGCCGCCCTCTTCAATCTCCTGCTTTTCCACTTTCAAAAGTTGCCAACTACGAGATAGATAGATAGATAGATAGATAGATAGATAGATAGGGAAGCGTGCGGGTAAAAAGATGGAATTGCGGCACTCGTGTTCCTTTTAAACAGAACAAACACTCCCCTCGTTATAGGAAGTTTTATATTTATTAAAACATGTAAGGAAGTTAATACAATCCCCACTAGTATAAAAAAAACACTGTACAGCCTGTGTGTGCCTCTGAAGAAAGGCTGGTTCTGGCTCGTAACGCGTAAGGCTGTACAGTGTTTGTTTTATACTATAACAAGTGGAGTGTTTGTTCTGTTTAAACGGAACACGAGCGCAGCATTTCCTTCTTTTTACCTGCACGCTTCCCTATTTCTGACTCGCTGAACCGCTGAGTACGGCGAGTGAAGGTCCGCTGGCTGTCGTGTTTATGAGCTCCATTAAGTCTACACGAGTGTTGTGCCTCCTATTGTTTGCACAACCTATCCAGGTGAGCATACCCGGCTATTAGTTTCTTCTATCTTTTGAAGAAAGTACGTACTTCACTATGGTGCGCCTGTTTTTTGTCTCCATCTCTCACAGATAGATAGATAGATATGGGATAGAAAGATAGATAGATAGATAGATAGATAGATAGATAGATAGATAGATAGAGGCTTGGACTGGTCCATTTCAATTTTCCAGTCATCAGTGCAGGCATCGGTGACAGGCCCAGACCAGCCGTATCGTCTCAATGACGGAACAGAGCCAATAGTTATTGCACACTGAAAACTTCTGTGAGCCGGAGGCGTGATAAATGGAGAAGGGGGCATGATACCGTGATGTCATCACGTCTCCTGCAGCACAAGTCAGTAGCAACATCTTGGGGTAGGCAGTGTGATGACGTAACGCTGCTTACGCCAAATACTCTATCTATCTATCTCTACCTATATATCTACATATGTAGAGGCATGATGTTTGCATGTATGTAGTATCTACTCGAGTGACTAGTATCCATTGCAATCCTAAAAAGGGTGATGCTACCACACAAAAAAAGGTGGTAACAAATAATCGCAGTCCACTAATCTCAGTGATATCAGTACGTGTGTAGCATGTGAGTGGTGTGTGCAGGATGTGTCTAGCATGAGTGGTTTATTCTGCATGTGTCTAGTGTGTGAGTTATGAATGTGGGATGTGTCTAGCATGTGAATGGCGTATGCGGGAGGTGTCTAGTGTGTGAGTGATGTATAGATAACTTACTGCAGTGAAATTATCTGAGAAGGTATTGAAAGAGCAGGCCCCAAAAATGACGTGTGCCCAATGTACTCCAAACCAACATGAACTACTTAGATTCTGTG
>JAODAL010059747.1:0-21300 GCA_025379985.1 Phyllomedusa bahiana
TGCCTCAGTGCCCCCATATACTGCCTAAATGACCCAAAATACCACCCTTTGGCCCCATATACTGCCTGTGCCCCCTAATATTTCCCCTTTGGCCCCCAAACCGCCTGGGGCCCCTATATACTGCCTCATTGCCCCCATATACGCCTGGGCCCCATATACTGCCTAAATACCCTATATACCTCCCTGTGGCCCCATATACTCCTGTGCCCCCCTAATCTCCTTCCCCCCCATACCTCCCTTCCCCTATATACCCTCAGGCCCCTAATACCTGCCTCAGTGCCCCCATATACCGCCTCATGCTCTTTATTCTCCCTCAGTGCCCTAAATTCTGCCTCCCCCCTTTTAATACCTGCCTCATGCCCCAAAATACCTGCCTCATGCTCATTTTCTGCCTCGTGCCCCTATATCTCCTGTGGCCCCCATAACCTGCCTGGCCCCCAATCCCTGCGTGGGCCCCATATACCTCCGTGGCCCCAATAACTGCCAGTGCCCTAATATACCTAATTTAGGGGACTGCTATACCTAAAATTAAGGAGTTGCTTAAAATGTGGGGATTCTAAGAAAATTTGTGTCCAAATCTCGGGGACAGTTTTGGGCGGGAGAAAATCCATGAGGTGTAAACCGGATGGGAAAAAAGGGGAAAGTGAACGACCTGATCAAAAAGACCACCCGGGGGGGTTTTACTAAAAAAAAAAGCAGGTAATCACTTATATGTCTGCAGAGTCACATAAAAAAGTATCTACCACATAGGGCCCCTGTATGGCGGGGGAAAATTGAATCAGGCCCTGTGTACAGCTGTTTCCCCACATGGGGGGGTTGCGTTCGGTCAGGGTCTGGCAATTTTTGAGCCTTAAGTATAAATTTTTTTGGGTCTTTTTTGTAGGAGGGTTTTATCACAATCCTTGTCTGTAGATTTGCTCCATGTATCTTTGGGTTTTTTGGTGACTGTTTAGGGTATTTCATATAAGGTGAGAAGTTCTGAAAAAATAAATTTTTTTCAGT
The DNA here is from genome assembly GCA_025379985.1 of Phyllomedusa bahiana. Lineage (NCBI taxonomy): Eukaryota > Metazoa > Chordata > Amphibia > Anura > Hylidae > Phyllomedusa > Phyllomedusa bahiana. The sequence goes on from JAODAL010059747.1 coordinate 1,003, forward strand.
GATTTTTTACTGTACAGTGACGCGAGGGGATGGACGGGATTGTGTGGGATGTGCAAAAAAATTAAAAGGAAACAGAAGGTTTTTTCCTGTAAAAAAAACATCCCCCCGTTCACAATGACGGGAAAAACACAAAGGGGCGGCCCCGATGTTTTAGGGACCCACAACGCCCCTGACCATAGAAACTATGCAATGCTCAATTTTCCCCGTGGTGAGGCTGCAAGGAAATTGAACATTTGCTGTCAGATTTCCATATATATTACAGATAATGCAAAAACATTGGCATAAAAACATGTACAACACAACAAGAATAAAATCCCTTTCTGACATCTCAAACTCCCCTCACCCCATATCTGACCACAACCTGATTACCTTCTCCACCATCTCCACTCCACCTGCTCCTTCTGTCTCACATCTAGTGCACCCCGGCAGGAACTTACAAAACCTTAACCCTCGCACACTCTCTGACTCTCTTGCACCTCTTTCTACCATCTCCTCATTTAATGACCCAGACGCAGCCACCACTTTCTACAACCATACAATCACCACCACCCTTGACTCAGTCGCTCCTCTCACACACAATAGAACCCGCAACATCAACAGACAACCCTGGCACACAGACTCTACCAAACAACTGAGGCGAGCTTCCAGAATTGCTGAAAGCCGCTGGAAGAAAACACGCTCCACCACCGACTTCACCTCATACAAACAATCGCTACACACATTTAAGTCTGCACTCACCACCGCCAAACAGGATAACTTCATCACTCTCATATCCCTGTCTCACAACCCCAGACAATCATTCAACACCTTCAACTCTCTCCTTCGCCACCCAGCACCTCCTCCCCCATCTCTCCTATCAGCGGACGATTTTGCCACTCACTTCTTAAATAAGATCAACCTCATTAGAGAAAGCTTCACCCCTCAGTCCCCACTACCCACCTCTATACCCCTACCATCGCCACCACCCACCCTCACCCTGACACAGTCCCCAGTGAACACTTCCATAACCTGCTTTCCCACTGTTAGTCACGATAACCTTTCCTCTCTAGTGTCCAAATCCAACCTCACTACCTGTAACCTTGACCCAATGCCACCCTACCTCATCCCAGACCTCAGCACTGTTATTTTCCCAGCCCTCACCCACCTTTTCAATCTATCACTAACCTCTGGCATCTTCCCTTCCTCATTTAAACACGCGACAATCACCACCATCCAAAAGAAACCATCTCTCAACCCCTCCTCACTGTCCAACTATCGCCCCATCTCACTGCTTCCCTATTGCATCCAAACTCCTGGAACAGCACGTCCATCTTCAGCTGTCCTCCCACCTCTCCTCCAACTCTCTCCTTGACACACTACAATCTGGCTTCCGACCCAACCACTCCACTGAAACTGCCCTAACCAAGGTCACCAACGACCTAGTAACTGCTAAAGCCTCATGCCACTACTCTGTGCTCCTCCTCTTGGACCTGTCCTCCGCCTTTGACTCTGTCGACCACTCCATCCTGCTACAAAGCCGCGCCTCCCGCGGCCTCACGGATGTGGCTCTTTCCTGGAAATCTTCATACCTCTCTGAACGGACTTTCAGCATCTCTCATTCTCGCTCCACCTCCTCCCCCCCGGCCTCTCTCTGTTGGTGTCCCCCAGGGGTCTGTCCTGGGCCCACTCCTCTTCTCTCTCTACACTCTTGGTCTGGGTCAGCTCATAGCATCACATGGCTTTCAATACCACCTGTATGCGGACGACACCCAGCTTTATATCTCCGGTCCTGATATTAACTCTCTTCTCTCCAGGATCCCAGACTGTCGAGCGGCCATATGCTCCTTCTTCTCCTCCCGTCTCTTAAAACTACATGTAGAGAAAACCGAATTCATCATCTTCCCACCGTCCCTCTCTACCCCTCCACCTGATCTCTCTATCACTGTTAATGGCCACACCCTCTCACCAGCACCACAAGTCCGCTGCCTTGGGATAACCTTTGACTCCTCCTTATCCTTCAAACCGCACATCCAAAACCTCACCTCTGCCTGCCGCCTCCACCTGAAAAATATTTCACGCATTCGCCCATTCTTCAACTCTGACACTACAAAAACGCTAGTCCACGCCCTCGTCATCTCCCGCCTAGACTATTGCAAAGTCCTTCTCTGTGGCCTCCCAGCTAGCACCCTCGCTCCCCTCCAATCCATCCTTAACTCTGCCGCCTGTCTGATTCACCTCTCTCCTCGCTACTCCTCTGCCTCTCCCCTCTGTCAATCCCTTCACTGGCTCCCTATTGCCCAGCGAATCCAGTTTAAGTTACTGACCCTGACCTACAAGGCTCTCCATAACCTCTCCCCTCTATACATCTCTACCCAAATCTCCAGATACCTCCCCTCACACAATCTCCACTCCTCACAGGACCTTCTCCTCTGCTCCCCTCTCATCAGCTCCTCACACAACCGTCTCCAAGACTTCTCTCGTGCTTCACCCACACTCTGGAATTCACTGCCACAAAACATCAGACTCTCCTCCACTTTCACCAGCTTCAAAAGCAACCTGAAAACCCATCTCTTCAGGATAGCTTATAACCAATAATAACCCCACCACCAGTACACCGGCCCGCAAGCATGTCTGCCCCACACCTTCTGTCTCTCCCCTCCTTCCTTGTAGACTGTAAGGGTCCTTTTTCCTCTCTGTATCAGTTACTAGTCATTTTTCGTCACCATTGTATTTGTTCAACATTTGTTATGTATGTAACTCCCCTTAAATGTACAGCGCCCTGGAATCAATGGCGCTCTAAAATAAATAATAACAATAATAATAATTAGTAGCTTGGGAGCCATATGTGGCTCCCAGGACCCTGCATGTGGCTCCTCAACTGTTGGCAGATCCAAATACTAAAGTGCTGAGTGTCCTAGAGGTACCAGGAAGGTCATGTCATTGCTAGGACTTGGAACAAGCAAAGCACACCGCTGTAGAGGGCATTCAACAGCATGCATCATCCATAAGGTCCAATAAACCAAAAATATCTGAGATGGTATATGTTTTTACTAGATGTCTTTGCACTGAGATCTACATCTACAAAAAATATGGGATGTCCATGTCATTTTAGTATCCAAAGTATCAATGGGTCTTAGGGATATATTCAGCTAATGACCCACTCCACCATGACCATGATTTTCACACTATGTTTGGACTCTTCCCATCATTTATCTCATTTGTGTACCTTATCCATGGTCTATCTCTCTTTTTATATATTTATATATAACTTCAACTGTGCAGCCGTTCCCCGGGCTCTGTCGGGTCACCGGACGTTCCGATCACCCGACAGAGCAGGGAAACCCTTTGATTGCGCTGCGGTGACGATCCGCCGCAATCAAAGGGTTAAAGCATCGGGGAGCGGAGGTTCCCCACTCCCCGGTGCTCGCAGGAGCTGTCCTGGGAACAGGGCTGTGTAGTACAGCCCCGATCTCAGTGCTGCTGCGGCGCCGGGCACCGCAAACCCCGAAGTCTGCAGCGACGCCAAAAAGACGTCGCTGCAGACGAACGACCTGAAATGCCTGATTTCAAAAGACAGTGGCCGGTCATTAAGGAGTTAAAACAGGAAGGCTTTGCTTGAAGACGCTCTTTGTAGCCAATCTCCATTCTGATTTATACAATAGATGATCATAAAGGTATAAAATGCGGGCAGGTACCAGGTGTCAGGCAAGCAGGTACACTTGGATAGCTGATCTGTGTGTAGATGCTGGTGTTGTTAGGACTTCTGGTGGGATTGCTGGGAGATGTAGTGAGCCTGTGAGGAAATAACCACAAAGACTCTACAGGTGGGGGTTCTACAGGCATTAGTCATGATGTTCCTCTATTTTGCAGATAGTAGCTACAGTTCACACTACAGACAGTTCTCATTACAAGATCTCTCTCTCTCTCGTCAGCTTACAGTCTGTCAATTTCTATGTCTCCCTCTCAATGATGTTCTCTCTCTTTGAACCATTGCTATTTTATTTTATATATTTGTATAGTGCCGTTATATACCACAGCACTGTACAGAGCTTATCATAATTCACGTCAATCATTGTATGTTGAAACCATAACTCTATGGAAACTGCTAACTGGTTCTGAAGATCCAAAATGTCCCCCACATAATGGAAAATAAGGATAAAAAAGTGAAGCAGATACTAATCCAAATAAAGTGCGTCCTTCCATATAACATCAGAAAGAGCTGCTGAAAGCTGGGATTCACTTTCTATGTTGAGGACAGGAGCTTTTTTGGATCATGGACTTTATACACAATGTACTATAAAAAAGAAGGGGCCCTCACCTGGTGCCCAATGGTGTCACTCAGCAGTACAGGACATGTAGTACTGTAGAGAGGTGCTACTAGACCGCCAATCACTGCATGCACCTCACTAATACATGTAAGAGCAGTACAGCACATGTAGTACAGCACTGTACTGTAGAGAGGCGCTACTAGACCCACAAACACTGCATTTACCTCACTAATACATGTAAGAACAGTACAGGGCATGTAGTACTACACTGTACTATAGAGAGGCGCTACTAGACACCAATCACTGCATGTACTGCACTAATACATGTAAGAGAAGTTCAGGAAATGTAGTTCCGCACTGTACTGTAGAGAGGTTCTATAGACTGCCAATCACTGCATGCATCTCACTAATACATGTAAGAGCAGTACAGGACATGTAGTACTACACTGTACTATAGAGAGGCGCTATAGACCACCAATCACTGCATGTACTGCACTAATACATGTAAGATCAGTACAGGACATGTAGTAACGCACTGTACTGTAGAGAGGAGCTATAGACTGCCAATCACTGCATGCACCTCACTAATACATGTAAGAGAAGTACAGGAAATGTAGTTCCGCACTGTACTGTAGAGAGGAGCTATAGACCGCCAATCACTGCATGCACAGCATTAGTACATGTAAGAGCAGCACAGGACATGTAGCACCGCACTATTTATATAAGGTATATAGGTTATTGCTGTATTAGCAACTGAAATGTCTTGCACATGGCATTGTGGTTGCACAGCATGAGAGAAGCCACCGCTCTTTAAAACAATGCCACTGGCTCTAGGGTTTAGAGGCTTGTCTCGGGAGCCATAAGCTAATGAGGGAAGTGCTGTGTATGCAAGACTGCTTAAAACGGGTTTATCACCATGCTGTTTCACAGAGCCTGCTCTTTACAGCTATCTTCAGGCTCCTATTTTCTGTTCATACTGTGGGTGGTTCTACAGCAGTGACTGACATTCTGGCGTCAAAAGTCTGGCGTTTTTTCAGCCTGAGACCTAGCGCAGCCCCGTTTGCTATATTTGTAAAACGGCTGCTCTCCGATATTAGGCGCAGTACAGAGCGCCCGCAGGGGGCATGCTGGAGGCGTGTCGCACTACAACCATACAAAGCTACACTTTAATAGTTCAATATGGCAAATCCAGGTGCATTACTGCTGGAACAGGTAGAGCACTTTCAAAGTGGTTTACCTGATCCAGAATTGTCATTTCTGCGCTAGAATGCGCCTGATTTATGACCCGCAGTAGAACAGGTTCATAAATCAGGCGCATTCTACACTATTATAAGGTGCACAACAATTGGCGTTGAAGCACCAAAAGTCATACATGTCTAGTAATTTTCTGATACTTCCTGTTCTGTAGTGAAAACATTTCAGCAGTCTCCTCACAGGCAGGATCACTGCAAGGTGACACCAATGTGTATAGATAACACAGGATCCACCAATTCACAAAAGCAGATAGTCACAACTCTACCTCTCCCCCTCCCTGCACACTGACTTCTTCCAAGGTCACAGAATATGCCTAAAAAACTCTCCTATAGAAGTCAATGGGTCTGCTCTTGGTCACAGTCTCCTGTGTTCATGTAGCTGCTGTAAAGCATCTCTCTAAATGCTGTTCAAAGCATATGGCAAGATGGCTGTCTCTGTAATCAAATACAGATAACAGAATTGAGAAATCTACAATCAGAAAATAAAATGGGCTAAGAAGAAAATAATATGTATCAGTGTCTGGTCTTAATTGGAAAAAAATATATAAATTGTGATAGATTCCCTTTAAGACGGTAGAAGAGGGCGGGTGGGGGGGGGGTGGAGTAAAAGATTATGTCAAGCAATTATGACACAAACTGAGCCACAAGCACAAACCAGAACTGTTGAATATACTGTTGAGTGAACTAAGAACTTAGCCTCAAGTTTAAGAATCATCGAGCATGTGAACCGTATGTTTACTGTAACAGAAAAAAAAAAAAGAGAAATACCAGCTCACCCAATTGTAGATGCACGGATATGCGTGGAGCACAATCTGGACGATAGAGAACAAACTGAAGAAATATCCAGCGTATTAAAAGCCAACGTTGAGTTTTATTTCAGGTCATAACACAAAACATAGATCCACCAAACGTTAAAACTGCCAACGCGTTTCAGGCCTCAGGGGCCCTTCCTCCTATGTTTACTGTAACCGCCAAGACTAAAGTGCCTCCAGTGAGTAAAGTTGATTTACAGTTTGCAAATTTGCCTGGTGTCTGTCTCCCATTGTCCTGCTCCTCAAATTACTCTGTGGGATTGTTGCTCCCCCTTGCATTACCTATAGCTAACCTCGTACCCCAGTCTTTGTCTGTTACATGCTTACCTATAGTCTTCATATAAACAAGCCCGCTTACACTACAGCACACTGTGATCATCCATATAAATGATTAGGTATGACACTTAATGTGCTACTTCCTCCAGGCATCTTCACATTGCATCTTGGATCATACAGGAGCAGTGAACATATTAATAGCATTCACACCTGGAACAAGTGGAGACTGTTGTAAGACTGTAGGACATTTGGAAGGGGATCATTATGTGGCTCTGTAATTTGCTTTGAATAGCTGCTGGTTTGTATGGCTGGTGTATAGCCTGTAGTCCATAAATTACCTGCTCATAGAGACTGTAGTGATCTGCATGAGGACTGTAAGATCTGTATTCACAGAATCCAGGCTGTCTTAGGGCGCGTTTACACGGCACAGGACAAATACCGGCCGGGTTGCCGGCCGGTATTTGTCCTGTTTTGCGCCCGTCCCCTCGGCCGTGGGGAGGGGGGGGAGAGACGGCTTTTCTCCGTGATGAGTAGAGAACAGCCCTCCCCCCCTCCCATTGAGAAGCACATCTTCCGTCGGGAAACCGGACGGAAGATTGTGCTTCTACAATGTTTTGCCGCCGGACCGCCGGCGACAAAACCGTCCGACGGCAAAACCCGTGCAGTGGGGATGCTGCACAGGTTTTTGCATAAAGCACAATTGTGCTCATTTTCGGCCAAGTTTTTTCAGGCGGTCTGAAAAACCGCAAACCGGCTGAAAAACTGGCCAAAAACCCTTGCCGTGGGGACATGCCCTTATACAGCTATGATTAAGGGCCAGCAACGACCTGAAACGCGTCAGCCTTTGTTCCTGCCCATTCTTGTAGCCGCCACTTTTTTTATGATTTCACTAATAAGGAAGCTTGCTTTTTACCAAGTCCCAGGTGTTGCTGGTTCTCCCTGCATCTCGTCTTATACAGCACCTGCATTCTGCTGAGGGTCACTCCCGAAAAACGGTTAGAAACAGCATTTCTCTGTAGCCCTGCTTGATCATTATTGGAATTGTACCCACATGTGAAGAGAATGATTGCAAGTGACAGAAACCTCTTAGGAAACTGCCTAAAATTTAATTTTCTACTATACCAAAACCGTACTTAAAGGGGTTGTCTCACTACAAGGATTGCTTTTTATGTTAAAGATCTTGCAAAAACAAGTCCCTTTGCACTATGTGTCCATTACCAGTGTCCTACCTATTCCTAGATTTTCCCTCTTGTATGGGCTGCATCAGCTCCTCAGGTGGCTATAGCTACAGACCTGTTGGATCTCTCCTAATAGGCAGCCAGCACTGGTTGCTATAGCTACAGACCTGTTGGATCTCTCCTAATAGGCTGTCAGCACTGGTTGCTATAGCTACAGACGTGGCTTCTACTGCAGCCTAGTGGAAGTCAGTAAACGAATTCAAAGTGAAACCAAGAAAACAGGACTGTTGTCATGCTTGACAATGGGGGGCGTGTAGCTTCCGAAACGTCGCGAGACGTAGCGTTGCCAGAGAGGAGGGGGTTGTTGAAGCCTCTTGCACAATGGACGCTAACTATGAAGTCTGAATTGGACTGGATCTCCTAAGCCTGAAGGCGATGTAAGGAGAAATTACGAGAAACAACCAGGTGAATAATTGCTTTGTATTGCTAAAAAGTATGGTGTGAAACCCACTTACACCTGACACTCAAGTTTTTTAAGAAGCTGGAATAAAGTTTAATATTTTAAGCAAAGGAAGTTTGCTATGTTTGTATGCCGTTAGCAATAGGATTGGTGGCATGTTAAGTAGCAGGTGGGGGCCTGCAGCTACGGCATAACCTGAGTTGTTCGTTGCTAAAGGTGCGTTTTTGCATGAATACATATAATGGCTATAGCTACAGACCTGTTGGATCTCTCCTGATAGGCTGCCAGCACTGGTTGCTATAGCTACAGACCTGTTGGATCTCTCCTGATAGGCTGCCAGCACTGGTTGCTATAGCTACAGACCTGGCTTCTACTGCAGCCTAGTGGAAGTCAGTAAACGAATTCAAAGTGAAACCAAGAAAACAGGACTGTGGTAACATGAATCAATGTAGTGAGACAACCCCTTTAGGTGGATCTTAACTACTTCAAGACCTGAGCATTTACCCACATTCCTGACCAGACACATGTTTGTTTTTGTTTTTTTTAATTAAATGTGGGTTTGAAAGATGTAAATCTTTCTCACGCTTGGTTATTCAAATATTTGTGGCCTTTTTTTTTCCATGATTCATAAAGCTTTATTTCTGTAACTTTTTGTATGCAAATTTTCTTTTATAATATCAGGTGGAAATGATGAAAAACAGACACTTCCTTTTTATTTTTAAGTTTTTTTTCTATTTTTTTAATGGCAAAAAGTGCCACTAAAACTAGTTTTTAAATTACGGATGCTGGTGAAATAAGCATTGAAGACATCAATAATTTTCTAAGTAAATATATTTCTAAAGGTGCTTTTGACAAAAATATGTCCCCAGATGTTGGTAACAACCCATCTAATCCACAAAGTCAAAAAAAAAAATCACACCATAGATGTCCATAAATGAAGTTTTGTGTAATTAGGGAAAACACAGGGAAAACGTTTTGAACACATGACAAAAGAGATATGAAAAAAAATCTGGAAAGTCATGACATCATCTGAGATCTATTAGTAATTAGAAAGCAATCCTGCAACTTGGTGAAAAATAATATCAGCTAGTTCAACTGTTGGCCTATAAAGAGGTGTCTCATCTCCAAGGTGCCATACAAGAAACATCTCTTGATGGGTAAAACCAGTGAGCTGTCTCAAGACCTTCACAACCTCTTTGTTGTAAAAACTTACATACTTATTGGTTACAGAAGAATTTTTAAACTACTGAAGGTTCCAGTAACCACTGTTGGGGCCATAATCCGGAAGCGGAAATAATATTATTTCACTATAAACCGGCCATGACCAGATGGCCGCTTAATCAGAAAAGTAGTTCAAGAGCCAAGGAGCACCTATGGAGAGCTATGGAGACCTGGAATCAGCAGGTACAATTGTAAAACCATAAGTAATGCACTCAACCTCCACAGCCTGTATGCACACTCACCCTCCATGGCCTGTGTTCATACTCACCATGCAAGACTCCATTGCAGAACAAAAGGCATCTTTAAGCATGTTTAAAGTTTGCTCAACAACATTTAGACAAGCCAGTTGTTTACTGGGAGAATATTGTCTGGTCAGATGAGACCAAAATTAAACTCTTTGGATGCCATAATACACGCCATGTTTGAAGGTTAAAAGGTGCTACATATCACCCGAAAAACACCAACAATGAACCTTGCAGGTGAGAACATCATGGCGTGGTGCTATTCTTTAGCATACGGCACTAGCAAAGTTTATATAATTGAAGGACGGATGAATGGATATATTGTATGTACCGAGACATTCTTGTTTAAAATCTGCTGCCATCTACCAGGATGATGGAAATGGAACGAGGGTGGACATTTTAGCAAGACAATGATCCCAAACACACGGCCAAGGGAACTCTCAATTGGGTTTAGAGAAAGAAAATAAAGTTGATAGAACGGCTGTTTGTCAACTATTTGTGGGGTCGGATACGGCTTTAAAGAAGGCAACATCCAATGCTTTATTTACTTTATTATATAAAGAACTTAATGATTACATAAAACTACAAGAAGATAGCGTGATATTGTATATACTTTTGCATAATATAGATTATAAAAGGCAAGGCACGCATAATATGGATTACAAATACTTACATCACACCTATATATGGGTCCAAGCTTCATCAGGAATCTTATAAGCATCATCTATCGGCATCAGCTGGTAACAACGAGCCAGCGAAGATAGAGAGATAATCCTGAGATCAACACCGTGCACGGGTGCCCCCTTATACAGGTCCAAGCTCCACCAGGCATCTTATAAGCATCATCTATCCATAACATCAGCTGGGAGAAGCGGCCAGCGAAGATAGAGAGATAATCCTGGGATACATCCCTGTGGCGGCGAGGCGTCCCTCTATAGCCCACAGGTCCAGCTACTCCTAACTTCACGACAAACTGTCCCAGCTTATATCTTGTTTGAAACAAGTGCATGCGTAACCAAGTGTCACGCAAGCTGACAGCTCAGTATTTTTCCAGTATCAGACCTCCCCCCTTTGGATGGCCAGTCCTTCAGGAGTTAACCCGGCACTGGAAAACATGTCAAGAAAAAACTCCTGGTACAAACCATAAACACCTGTTTTCCCATCACTACTCTCTAACCATGCTGGGTAGTATTATCTCAGTTACAGCGTTCCCAAAACAACGAGGCCCTGATAACAACCCTCTGTGTCAATATGCACTGCTTCTCAGTACACATCTACAAGAAGTTAGGAAATTTACAGCTTAAAGACTAGCTATTAAGAGCAATTATTCTTAAAGAGATACTTTCAATATGGATTCCGGATGGTCAATAAATCTCTTAGCACTACAACGGCCGAGCCAATCACCTGAGCTGAATCCAATAGAAAATCTATGGAAGGAACTAATGCTCAGAGTTCATAGAAGGAGCCCACGGAAGCTTCAGGATTGAAGAGTGTTTAAGTAGAAGGATGGGCCAAAATCCCACCTGAGCAATAAGGCGACTAGTTTCTCCATACAGGAGGCAAGGCCTCTTGAAGCTATCACCAACAAAGGCTTTTGTATGTAGTATTAAATACATTTCAGTAAGCATATAATTTATGGAAGTCTGTGATTTAATTTCTTTGCCTGTGCGGATTGAATGTGTTGTTACTGACATCTGGTGAGAATGTCATGTCAATAGTATTTTTAGAAATAGATCTTGTCTGTGTCTAAGTTCTCACCGACCCCATAAAATGTTGTGGCAGGTTAATTTTGACTTGTGGGCCTAGAGTTTGACACATGTGCCTTATACACAGCCCACAGAGTTCCTCTATGGCACTGGGAAAGAGAGAACTTAGTTCTTGGTATCAAGTGGTGATAACCCATACACCTAGGATCAGTGTCGGACTGGGGTGTCTAGGGCCCACAGGTGGAGCTGACTCTAGGGGCCCACCAGTTGAGTTTTAATGGGCCTACCAGGGGAGTTTATTTTAGGGGCCCACCCTACAGCTACTATAAATGACTGTAGATGCCTTCCATACTCTGCTTATTGTTTTTGACACTATTTCTATGCTTTTTTGCCTCTTTTGAGAATGTATGTGGAGTTTAAAGACAACTTCAGGTCTACCATGTTGAGGGGCCCACCGGGGGTTTCCCCTATTCCCCTGTGGGCCAGTTCGAGCCTGCCTAGGACTCCTTTCCTCAGAGGCCAAAGGACATGGAAAGGGCACAGAGATACAAATGCCAGGCCCTTCAGCCTTCGGTGGAAAAACCCATCATTGTAAAAGTGGCCCAACTTTTACAGTTGAATCCAGAGGTTTACATACAACTTATAAAAAGACACATATGAATTTTTTCTCACTATGAAATGAAATTAGAATAAACCTTATCCGTTTTAGGTCAATTAGGAACCAAAATTATTTATATTTGCCAAATGCCTGAATAATGAGAGAGAAAAATTATTCAGGCAATTTTATTACTTTCTGCAAAGTCAAAAGTTTCCATACATTTCATTAGTATTTGGTAGCATTGCCCTTAAACTGTATGACTTGGGTCAAACATTTGGATCCTTCCACAAGCTTCTCACAATAGTTGGTAGGAATTTTGGCCCATTCCTCCTGACAGAACTGGTGTAAGTGAGCCATGTTTGTAGGTCGCCTTGCTCGCATCGGCCTTTTCAGCTTTGTCCATAAATTTTCAATAGGATTGAGATCTAGGCTTCATGATGGACACTCCAAAACATTGACTTGGTTCTCCTTAAGCCATTTTGTAACCAGTTTGGCAGTATGCTTGCATTGTTCATCTGGAAGACCCATTTCCGCCTAAGTTTTAACTTCTAGGCTGTTATCTTAAGATGTTGTTTCAGTATTGCCATAATAATTTTCTTTCCTCATGATGCCATCTATTTTGTGAAGTGCAGCAAAACAACCCCACAACATGATGCTGCCAACCCCATATTTCACAATTTGGATGGTGTTCTTAGGCTTCCAAGCTTCTCCCTTTTCCTTCAAACGTAACAATGGTCATTATGGCCAAACATTTCAATTTTAGTTTCATCAGACCACAGAACATGTCTCCAAAAATGTAGGTCTTTGTTCCTGTGTGCATTTGCAAATATCTGGCTTTTATAGGTTTCTTTTCGAGTACTGGCTTCTTCCTGGCAGATTGGCCTTTCGGCACATGTTGATACAGTACTCGTTTCACTGTGGATAGTGACAAAATCTTACCAGCTTCCGCCAGCATCTTCACAAGGTCTTTTGCTGTTGTTCTTGGGTTGATATGCACATGTCGGACCAAAGCATGTTCATCTCTGAGACACAGAATCCTCTCCTTCCAGAGCGATATGATGGCTGGACATTCTCATCCTGTTTGTACTTGCGTATAATTATTGTACAGATGAACGAGGCACCTTCAGGTATCACCCAAGGATGATCCACATTTGTGCAAGTCAACAATTCTCTTCCTGATATCTTGACTGATTTCTTTAGACTTTCCCATGATGTTACACACAGAAGCAGTGTGTTTCTGGTGTGCTTTAAAAAACATCCACAGGTCTGTCTCTAATTAACTCAGATGTTGACAATAAACTTCAGAAGCTTCCAAAGACTTGACATCATCATATGGGCTGTTCCAAATTGTTAAAGGCAGAATAATCCTAGTGTATGTAAACTTTTGACTTTGAAGCAAGTAATAAAAATGCCATTACATTTTTCTCTCTCTCTCATTATTCTGGCATTTGGCAAATATAAATAATTTTGGTTCCTAATTGACCTAAAACAGGGAAGGTTTATTCTGATTTCATGTCAGATAGTGAGAAAAACATGTATATGAGTCTTTATATAGTGTATGGAAACTTCTGGTTTCAACTGTATATAGGACCCCTTCTATTTTCTATGTACGCCACTGATCCACAGCGCTCTTACCCATGTCACAGCTGTGTTACTCAGAAAACAATGAGCTACTGTTTGATGGATGTTTGACAATGTATTTTCCAATACAGTACATAGTCACAGAATTATATGATTTTTAGGAGCCCCCTCAATGTAGATTAAGATGAGGTATATACATTTGTTCAGAAAATACATTTGCTTTCTTGTGTGTGTATAGTATATATTGGTGTATAATACATATAGTGTATAAGTGTGTAGTTCATTGGTAACAATGGTATTGTAAGGGTCTGGCCAGTGTCCCAAACCAGTAAGAAGAGCAGGATTACAGTTACTGGTTTATTTTTAGAGCCTAAATGTCACAGTGGAGCAGAACGCAACAATGGACGAATCTTTCAAGCAGCTGCCTCTTTTTGTGTCGCTTTGCCACGTGAATACATTATTTGTCATTAGAGCAAATGTCCAGTGATTACAACAAATACACAAGCTGTGCGCTACATGGGGCTGTGTTGGTTTATGAAAAAAAAAATCTACACACCGTGTTTTGGCTTTATGTAACAGGTTTGCATCAGGATACCTTTAAAAAGGTACTCTGACATGGTGGAGCCATAGGACTTTATAGGGAAAACATAGTCTCTTTTTTACTATTTTGGTCTATTTCTATGCCGAACACATAGGGCGACATGTATGATCAGGAGTTGTGCCTGTTTTCTGGCGAAAACTGCGCCTCACCAATCCGAATCCCCTGTCGGACGCAGGGATGCGATGTTAGGCGCAACCTTCGCCACTTTCGGATGCGCCTTACATGAAGGGGCGTGCAATGGGCGCGGTTTGGGCGTTCTGGGGCGGGACGCACCACATTCGAATCCTCCGAGGCATGCATGATCACGGGTCGGCAAAGTGCGGCGCATTGCAATCAGCTCTTTTCTGCCTTTTTTACTGTATTTTGAACTGTCCCGCCTTTTCATTTGATTGGTCAATACTACTCCATAGGTTATAATGGGTCACTGTCGCTCCTATTCTGATTGGCTGGTTTATGCCGACCAATGAGAAGCAGTTACAGAATTTGAATTACTGTATTTCCCGGCAATTTTCTATATCGCAATTCCTGATGTTGCACCGGTAACGGCGACAAACGTGTTGTTAGGGATTTTGTTGATGTATTTTTTAGAAGGTTTTAGTTCTTTTACAGAGAATGTTTTACACTTAATAAAAACGTTTTTTGGAATCATACTCCATGTCTCACGGAGCTGAGAGCTGAGATTTATTTCTTTTGCGATCTTATATATTTTTCCTGTAATTTTAAATGATCCACTTTTTCAATACATTTAATCGTTTTTAGACAACTTTGATTTTTCACTTTATTCATTCATTTGAAAGACAACTCTTTTTGCTCTTCACTAACATGTTTGATGATTTCTCGCTGTTTTCCAGCCAATCAGAATACATGTTAGGTGCAGTCCTTTCTGCGCCTAAGTCCCGCACTGCGCCTCACACACTGGCGAGGCGCAGGGAACTTTTCATCGCATGTATGAGCGCACTTCGGGCGGCGAATATTAAGGTGAGGCGCATTCCTTCTGTGCCTAGGTCCCACCCTGCGCTTCACACACTGGTGAGGCGCATAAATGAGACGCAGCTTTCACTTTAAATCGGGCGAAAAAGTGCGCTCCGATGCCTCGAGCTTGATACATGTCGCCCATAATGTCGGAAAACCCCTTTAATCATGAGAGGACATAGGGGGCGTGCACCGAGACTGAGGTTGCAGAGAAGGGAGGCTGCATACAGCTCTGGAAAAGCACAAATTAAAGAAAACACACAGGCAAATAAGAAAACAAGCAACTTTCAAGGGAAAGGTATAAATGGGGGTTAAAAGGCCAGTTCTAAATCGTTTAAGGGTAGTGAGAATGTCCGAATTATGAACCTTTTTTTTCTGAGGTCATACATACGGGACAGTGTAGACCAATACCCAAGTCGGTCAGGCCCACCTTTCCCCCTGGTTGGTGTTTTTGGGGTCAAAACAGGGCAGTTGGGCCAATCCAAATGGGCTCACACCACCTTTCCCCCTTTGGTTTTCTTTGAGGTCAAATACGGGCCAGTGTAGACCAATCCACAAGTCTGGTAGGACCCCCTTTTCCCCCTTTGGTCGGTTTTTTTCTGCAGTTAAAAAAGGGCGTGTAACCCCAATACCACAAGCTGTTTTGCCCCCCTTTCCCCGGGTTTGTTTTTCTGCGGGTCATAAACAGGCGTGAAAAAACCCCATCCCCAAAGCGGGCTCAGGCACCCCCCTTTACCCGGGTTTGGGGTGTTCTTCAGTCATAATAAGGCAGTGTAGAACCAAATCCCAAAGTTGGCTAGCACCCCTTTTCCCCGGGTTGGCTGTTCTTCTGCAGTCATACAAAAGGCAGTGTGAGCCAATACCACAAGCTGCTCAGACAAACCCTTAAAACCGGTTAGCTGTTTAAATGTTTTCCCTAATTATAGGTCAAAGATTATAAATGGCCAAATCTATGAACAGTATATACATTTTTTTGATAAGGGCCACCCCCGTTCTTACATCTGCCCTAAGAGTTTTCGGGGGGGGAACTGTAGGTAACCCCTTTTAAAAAAGGGGGTTACCAAACACATTTTTTGACCTCTGGGGCCTGCACCCACTCAAACGGGGGAAAGTTTGTTTTGAACATGAAAAAAGGACAGAACGTCCCAATGATTCCCTTGGATTTTTATGTGCCCCTTTTATTATCGGAATCCAATTGAAAAAAATTAAACAGTTTTGAAAACCTTCCTTTGGGGAACAAGACTTTCCCAAGGGCCCCTTTTAAAATGGTCCCTGCCTCGTTGCCCTCAAGTGTTTTTTGGGAAACTCCTTTTAAGGTTGTTTTGTCTGTCTTTTCACTGATTTTTTTGACTTTGTATAAGAGATATCAAAGGGACAGCCCTAAATACTCAATGATAGATTTCTGCATCCAAGTGAGGCCATTCTACATAAACAGAGGAAATAAAACTGGGTTTTAACGATTAGGAGTAAAAAGGGTTCTTTTTCATTCATGATGCTTAGGTCAGGGTCCCCACCCGGTACGGCCCCCGGTCACATGATCCCGGCCGCCCGGTGACTTTTGTCCCAGGTCGGCCTTGTTGGCACCGGAAAACTTTGCAGTCGCGCGTGCATCAATAGAAAAGTAGGGGCGGGGATTACCTCCCTTTTTTTATCCGGGGATGGGGGCCACGACCCCCCATCTACAATCAGAGGCAGGGGGGGGTGGGGGTGTCCCCCCCCCCTCCGTTGGTCCCGCTGGGCGCGGCCCTTGGGGGGGAAGACTCTAAGGATCCGGGATTGGGAAGTAATTTTTTTTTTTTTTTTTTTTTTTTTTTTTTTTTTTTTTTTTTTATATCACTAAACTTGGCCAAAATACAGTGGGTATATATGAATAATACAGGGGGGTATAAATGAAGTTTACAAAAGGGGGTTTTATATGAAATTTTTAATACAGGGGTTTTATTGAAATTTTTCCCGGGGCAAAAGAATTTATTTCTACAGGGGCTGTTTTAATTTCAAAAGGGGGTATATAAGAATTTATTCAAAAGGGGCTATATATGAATTTATTACTATAGGGGATATAAGAAATTTTTCAGAAGGGCTTAAAAAAAGAAATTTTTTTACAAAAAAGGGGGGGATATATGAATTACTACGGTTGGGGTTAAAATTTTGAAATTTTCAGGGGGTATAAAATGAATTTTTTACTACAGGGGGTTTTACAGAATTACAAAAGGGTGCTAAATATTAAATTCAAAGGGGGATATTTAAAAGAAAAATTTTTAAAGGGGTATTATTAAATTTTTACTACAGGGGGGTATATAAGGGAATTTTTACGGGGGCTAAATAAAAATTTATTATAAAAGGGGTATAATGAATTACTTCCCCGGGGGCCAATATGAATTTTTTTTCTACAGGGGGTAAAATATGGAAAATTTTACAAGGGGGTTATATGAATTTTTATTTCCTGGGGGGTTAAAAAATTTTTTCACTAAAGGGGGCTATGGGATACTAAGGGGCATAATTAATTTATTAAATACAGGGGGGCTATATAAGAATTTTACAGGGGGCTAAATGGAAAATTTTTTACCAAAAGGGGGTTAAAATGAAATTAAATAAAAGGGGATTTATGAATTTATTTTCTTCAGGGGGCTTTTATATGAATTAATACAGGGGGTAAAAAATAAAATTTTTTTACTACAGGGGCTAATTTTGAATTACTACAGGGGGAAATAATGAAATTTTTTTACTACAAGGGGATATATGAATTATTTCAGGGGGGTTAAAAATGAATTTATTCTACAAGGGGCTATATATGAAATTAATAACGGGGGGTATATATGTTTTTTTTTTCTTCCAAAAAGGGAAAAAAAGAATTTTTTATAGGGGCTTTTATAGAATTTATTATACAGGGGGGGTAAAAAATATGAATTTAAAAGGGGGGGCCCCTTTTTTTTAAGAAAATACGGGGGGGGTATTTAATTTTTTTACTCCCCAAAGGGTAAAATTTTTTTAATTTAAATCAGGGGGGTATATATGAATTAAAAAACAGAGGGCTATTTAAAAAATTAAATTTCCGGGGGTTTTATTTTGGGATTTCTTACTACAAGGGGGAAAATATAATTATACAGGGGGCTTTTATATGAATTTTTCAGGGGGGTATATATGGGTATTTTTTAATACAGGGGTTTTTTATGAATTACTACAGGGGCTAATATGAATTATTACACAGGGGGTATATATGAATTTAATACGACTACAGGGGATATATATTAATTTATTACTACAGGGGGTATATATGAATTACTACAGGGGCTATATATGAATTTATTACTACAAGGCGCTATATATGTTAATTTCTACAGGGGGTATATATGAATTATACAGAGGGCATTATATGAATTTTTACAGAGGGCCCATTAATTATTATTACTACAGGGGGCTGTATATGAATTTATTATACAGGGGGCTATATGATTTATTACAACGCAGGGGTGCCATAATGTAATTTATTTCACTACAGGGGGATATATGATTTTATTACATCAGGGCATATATGAATTTTTACCAAAATACAGGGGCCATATATGAAAATTTTTTCAACTACAGGGGGCTATAAATGAATGTATTACTACAGGGGGCTGTATATGAATTTTCTACAGGGGGCTTATTTTGAATTTATTACTACAGGGGGCTATTATGAATTTATTACTACAGGGGGCTATATATGAATTACTACAGGGGGCTATATATGAATTTATTACTATAGGGGCCTATATATGAATTTATTACTATAGGAGGCTATATATGAATTTATTACTACAGGGGCCATATATGAATTTTTTTACAACTCAGGGGGATATATGAATTTATTATAACTACAGGGGCCATATATGAATTTATTATAACTACGGGGGCCATATATTAATTTATTATAAGGGGGGCCAAAAAAGTATTTTTATTACAAAATACAGTGGGGATATATGAAATTTATTACAATAAGGGGGCTATATATTTAATTTTTACACGGGGGGGCCCAAAAAAAAATTTCTTTTCAAATACGGGGGTATATATGAATTCTTACTCAGGGGGGCCTTATAAATTTTTTAAAAAGGGGGGCCTATATAATTTTTTTACGATCAGGGGGCCTATATAATTTATTTCCCAAGGGGCCATTATGATTTTATTATAAGGGGGGCCCAAATGAAAAATTTTTTTACAAATTGGGGCTAATATGAATTTTTACCACAAAAAGGGGGATTTGAAATTATTAACAAGGGGGGAAAAAATTAATTTTTATAATAGGGGGGATATAAGAAAATTTTTTACAAAATTTAGGGGGGGATATTGAATTTTTAAACACAGGGGCATAAATTATTTATACAAAAAGGGGATAAGAAGTTTTACAACTACGGGGGCCATAATTTATTTCAAAAACAGGAGCCATTAAGTATTTTTTTAACCAAGAGCGCCAATTTATTTGTTATTACAAAAGGGGCCCTATTGTATTTATTATTTTCACGGGGGCCCCCTATTTTATTTTTTGTCTAAGGGGGCCATATATTTATTTTATCAAGGGGCCATATTTGTTTACTTTTTATAAGGGCATATGTTTCAGGGGGTGCCCTGGGCAAACCGGGGGGTTTCCCGGGGGGGCCCTGGGTCCGGGCCGCCCAAAGGGGTCGGATGCCCGCCAGGAGGACGGTGTTCCCCCCGGCGGGCCCGATCCCGGCGCGGTTGTGGGGCTAAAGGCCCCAAAGGTGCAATTAGCGACCGGACCCCCTGGGAGGGACGACGGCCCTCCTCGCCCAAAGGCTTTCCGGCCAGGTCACGACCCAGCATGAGCCTTAGGCCCCCACCTGTAGCGCGGTGCAAGCAGCGCCCAGGGTGAAAGGAGATCTACGATCCGTTTTCACTCCCGGGGGCCAGGGGCAGGGGGGATGTAAAAGACTCATGCGCGCCGCCCGTGGCCCCACCGTTTGGGGGCCCCTCCCACAGTGAGAGGAAGAGAAGGGGAAAAAAGGTGAGTAAGGGTTTTTTTTTTTTTTTAAATACTTATTTCCCGGGGTATAATAGCCCCCCTGGCTACTATAACTGCCGGGGATATGTGCCCCTGCCCCTTTTTATAAAAGCCCGCCCTTTAGCTGTATACCCCGCCGTATATGATGCCCGCCC
>JAODAL010059748.1:0-21298 GCA_025379985.1 Phyllomedusa bahiana
CAACCCAAAAAGGGGGACATTTTACCTGGCAACAGAGGGGGCATACCCGGCGCGAGGGGGCACTACTGGAAACAGAGGGGGATCACCCGGAAACGAGGGGGGATCTACCTGGCAAAAAAGAGGGGGGCATCTACTGGGGAAAGAGGGGGGCCTACTGGCAACTGGGGGCATACCTGGCAAGAGGGGCATACCCGGAACAGAGGGGCATTTCCTGGCAACAGAGGGGGGGACTACCCTGGCAAACAG
The DNA here is from genome assembly GCA_025379985.1 of Phyllomedusa bahiana. Classification (NCBI taxonomy): domain Eukaryota; kingdom Metazoa; phylum Chordata; class Amphibia; order Anura; family Hylidae; genus Phyllomedusa; species Phyllomedusa bahiana. Next base: position 247 of record JAODAL010059748.1, read on the forward strand.
AGGGGGCACTACCTGGGAAAAAAAAGGGGGGGACTACCTGGAAAGGGGGGCACTACCCGGGGAAACAATGGGGGGAACCTGGCTAAAAAAATGGGGGCACTACCTGGCTACAGAGGGGCATTACTTGGGTACAAAAGGGGATCTACCGCCTGTAAGGGGCATACCTGTTATGGGGGGTTATACCTGGTTAAGGGCATTACCCGGCTTTTTCCAAAGCCGTTACGTTAGGTGGAGGGTGTGGGGGTTTTTGAAGGGGCGTGGCATAGCGGAAAGTGGGGTGTCCAGCAATTTTTTTGCCCCGGGGGCCTAAGCGCGCCACCCTTTGATTCCTGCTTTTTATTTTCAAAATTTTTGGCAATTTGGCGGAGACTGGATTTCAGGTCTGGGTGCTGGTGAAAACTAGGGTGTGGGGATCTGCTGAGATCTGGAGCGGGGTTTTGGCTGGGTGTGGGGGGTCTGCTGGTTTTTGGATGCAGAGGTCTGGGTGCTGGAGTCTGTGAGATCTGGGTGGCAGTGGTCTGGGTGCTGGGTTAGTGAGATCTGGAGCAGTGGTCTGGGTGCTGGGTCTATGAGATCTGGATGCAGAGGGTCTGGGTGTGGGTTTAGTGAGTTGGATGAGAGGTTGGGTGCCCCGGGTTAGTGAGATTGGATGCAGAGGTTTTGGGTGTGGAGATTAGTGAGATCTGGATGCAGGGTCTGGGTGCTGGGTCTAGTGAGATCTGGAGGCAGTTGGCGGGGCTGGGGCTAGGTGAGGGTCTGGATTTCAGTGGTCTGGGTGCTGGGTCTGCGAGATTGGTTTCTGGGTCTGGGTACTGGGGTTGGTGGATCGGATGAGGGTTGGGGGTGGGGGTCTGAGGCTTTGGTGGGAGAGGGTTTGGGTGCTGGAGTCTAGTGAGATTGGAGCATGGTCTGGGTGCGGAGTTGTGAGATCTGGATGCAGGGTTATGGGGGGGTTTGGGGTCTGCTGAGGTCTGGATGCAGTGGTTGGGTGTGGGGGGTCGCTGGGGTCTGGATGCAAAAGGGCTGGGTGCTGGGTCTTGTGAGATCTGGATGCATTTGGGTTTGGGGTGGAGTTTGTGAGTTGGATGAGGGGTTGGGGTGTGGAGTTTTGTGAGATCTGGTGCAGGGCTGGGGGGGGTCCCGTGAGTTGGATGAAGGATGGGGGTGGAGTCTAGTGGTCTGGTGCCGTGGTTGGGGGCGGAGCTGTGAGATCTGGGTGCAGAGGTTGGGTGCGGGGTCTGTGAGATCTGGTGCAGGGTTGGGTGCGGTGTCTGTGAGTGGATTCGAGGTTGGGTGCGGAGTCTAGTGGATGGATGCCGTGGGTTGGGGTGCGGGGAGGTTGCTAGATTGGTGAGTGGGCTGGGTGTGGGGGTTGGAGGGCTGATGGTGGTCTGGGGGTGGAGTTGTGAGGTCTGGAGCAGGGTCTGGGTGTGGGGTTTGTGGATCTGGATGCAGGGTCTGGGTGCTGGGGTTTTCTGAGATTGGTGAGGGTTGGGTGCTGGGTCTGCTGAGATTGGATGCAGAGGTCTGGGTGTGGAGTTGCTGAGTTGGATGCGTGGTCTGGGTGGGGCTGTGAGCGGTGCAGAAGTCTGGGGGGCTGGGTCTAGGGATTGTGCAGAGGTTGCTTGTGGAGTTGTGAGATCTGGTGCAGTGGTCTGGGGGGTGGGGAGTTTGCTGGATCTGGTGCGTGGTTGGGGTGGGGGGTTTTGAGATGGTGCAGTGGTCGGGTGCTGGAGTCGCTGGAAACTGGATGCGTGGTTGGGTGCTGGAGTCCCCTTTAGGTCTGGATGCGAGGTCTGGGGGGCTGGAGTCTGTGAGATTGGTGCAGTGGTCTGGGTGCTGGAGTTGTGAGGCGGAAAGCAGAGGGGGGTGTGGAGTTGCGAGGTCTGGGTGCAGTGGTTGGGGGGTGGAGTTGTGAGATTGGAGCAGTGGTCTGGGTGTGGGTTTGCTGGGTTGGATGCGGGTTTGGGTGCTGGGGTTGTGAGGTCGGATGCGTGGTCTGGGGTGTGGAGTCTGCTTTAAAATTGGATGCAGGGGTTTTTTTGGGTGCTTGGGGGTTTGTGAGATCTGGATGCCCGGGTTTTGGGGGGCTGGAGTTTGTGAGGTTGGATGCCTTTTGGGTACTTTTTGAGGTTGGTTTGGGGGTTTAGGGTTGAGATTTTTGGATGCACGTGGTTGGGTGCTGGAGGTTTTTTTAGATTGGATGCCGTGGGCTGGGGGTGGGTTAGTGGATCCCGGGTCGCAACGGTTGGGGGGGGTTTAATTTATTTTGGGGGCTGGAGTCTGCTGAAAACCCGGATGCCCTTTTCTGGGGGGCTGGGAAATTTGCTGGGGATCTGGAAAGCAGTGGGGCTGGGGTGGGGTGGAGTCTGGGTGAGGGGGGCTGGATTTCAGTTTGGGGGGGGGGGGGGGTTGGGGTTTGGGGGGGTTTTTTTGCTGAGATCAGGTGCGGGTCGGGTGTTGGGGGTCTGGAGATTGGATGCAGTGGTTGGGGGGTTTTAAAACTCGTGGTTGGGGGCAGTGGAAAAGGGGCCTTGGGGGGGGAGGTTTTCAGAGATCTGGATGCAAGGGTTTGGTCTGGGCGTGGGGGCCCGGGGAGGGGGGGTTTCTGGGGGGGATCTGGAAGCAGGGTCTGGGTGTGGGGTTTAGTGGATCCCCATGCAGTGGTCTTTGGGGGCGGGGTTTGCTGAGAAACTGGAGGCCCGTGGTCTGGGTGGGTGGGTTAAGGGGGAGCTGGGGTTTCCCGAGGTTTGGGGGCTGGGGTTTGTGAGGGTTTTGGATGCAGTGGTCTGGGTTTTGGAGTTTGCGAGATCTGGGTTTTCAGGGGTCTGGGTGCTTTGGGGTTATTGGGCCCTAATATTCCAAACTTTTCCCGTTTTTGGCGGGGGGGGCCCCCTATTTGGGGGGCCCCCCCGCCCTCCCCCGGGGGGTTGTCATTCCTCCCCCCGCCCGGAAAGGGGGCGGGGGGGTCCTTTAAAAGGCCCCCCCCGGGGCAGAGTAGCGTTTGTGCGCTTCTCTGGGGCCGCCGGGCCCCCCCCCCCTACAGGCGGGTGAAGCGGCCCCTGCGCCCGCTTCACCCCCCGGAGTCTCACTGTGCGGTAGAGGAGGCAGGAGGGACGCTCCCTCCTCCCTCTCCCCCTGTATGTACGGCGCCGGTGTGTGCGCCGCACATACAGGTCAGCGGCGCAGGGGGAAGTGACGCGCGGCTGCAGGGAGTGACACGCGGCTGCTCTCACTTCCCCTGCGCCGCTGAGGAGATCGTCCGGAGCGGCCGTGCTGCAGGAGCCTGGTGAGGTAAGTGGATTTTATTATTTTATTTTTATTAGCTATAGGGGGGGCTCTGCCTGGCAACAATGGGGGCCCTACCTGGCCACAGAGGGGCATCTACCTGGCAACAGAGGGGGCATCTACCTGGCAACAATGGGGGCACTACCTGGCAACAGAGGGGCACTACCTGGCAACAGAGGGGACATCTACCTGGCAACAGAGGGGGCATACCTGGCAACAGAGGGGACATCTACCTGGCAACAGAGGGGGCACTACCTGGCAACAGAGGGGGCACTACCTGGCAGCAGAGGGGACATCTACCTGGCAACACAGGGGGCCTCTACCGGGCAACACAGGGGGCACTACCTGGCAACAATGGGGGCATCTACCTGGCAACAGAGGGGGCACTACCTGGCAACAGAGGGGGCACTACCTGGCAACAGAGGGGACATCTACCTGGCAACAGAGGGGGCACTACCTGGCAACAATGGGGACATCTACCTGGCAACAGAGGGGGCACTACCTGGCAGCAGAGGGGACATCTACCTGGCAACAGAGGGGACATCTACCTGGCAACAGAGGGGGCATCTACCTGGCAAACAATGGGGGCACTACCTGGACAACAGAGGGGGCACTACCTGGCAACAGAGGGGACATCTACCTGGCAACAGAGAGGACATCTACATGGCAACAGAGGGGGCACTAACTGGCAACAGAGGGGACATCTACCTGGCAACAGAGGGGGCACTACCTGGCAACAGAGGGGACATCTACCTGGCAACAGAGGGGGCATCTACCTGGCAACAGAGGGGGCACTACCTGGCAACAATGGGGGCACTACCTGGCAACAGAGGGGCACTACCTGGCAACAGAGGGGGCATCTACCTGGTAACACAGGGGGCAATACCTGGTAACAGAGGGGGCACTACCTGGCAAAAATGGGGGGCACCTACCTGGCAACAGAGGGGGCACTACCTGGCAAACAATGGGGGCACTACCTGGCTAACAAAGGGGGCACCTACCTGGCTACAGAGGGGCATCTACTTGGCTACAAGGGGGCATCTACCTGCCTGTAAGGGGCACTACCTGCTTATGGGGGTTACTACCTGGCTATAAGGGCATCTATCTGGTTTTCTTCCAAAGCCGTTATGCAGTTAGGTGGAGTGGGTGTGGCTTTTTGAAGGGGCGTGGCATAGCGGAAAGATGGGCGTGTCCATGCAATTTTTTGCCGCGGCGCGCTAAGCGCGCCACCATCTATGATCTCCTGCTTTTTCATTTTCAAAATTTGGCAACTATGGTCTAGTGAGATCTGGATACAGTGGTCTGGGTGCTGGTGAAGTCTAGGGTGCTGGAGTCTGCTGAGATCTGGATGCAGTGGTCTGGGTGCTGGAGTCTGCTGAGATCTGGATGCAGAGGTCTGGGTGCTGGAGTCTGCTGAGATCTGGATGCAGAGGTCTGGGTGCTGGAGTCTGCTGAGATCTGGATGCAGTGGTCTGGGTGCTGGAGTCTAGTGAGATCTGGATGCAGTGGTCTGGGTGCTGGAGTCTAGTGAGATCTGGATGCAGAGGTCTGGGTGCTGGAGTCTAGTGAGATCTGGATACAGAGGTCTGGGTGCTGGAGTCTAGTGAGATCTGGATGCAGAGGTCTGGGTGCTGGAGTCTAGTGAGATCTGGATGCAGTGGTCTGGGTGCTGGAGTCTAGTGAGATCTGGATGCAGTGGTCTGGGTGCTGGAGTCTGCTGAGATCTGGATGCAGTGGTCTGGGTGCTGGAGTCTGCTGAGATCTGGATGCAGTGGTCTGGGTGCTGGAGTCTAGTGAGATCTGGATGCAGAGGTCTGGGTGCTGGAGTCTAGTGAGATCTGGATGCAGAGGTCTGGGTGCTGGAGTCTGCTGAGGTCTGGATGCAGAGGTCTGGGTGCTGGAGTCTAGTGAGATCTGGATGCAGTGGTCTGGGTGCTGGAGTCTGCTGAGGTCTGGATGCAGTGGTCTGGGTGCTGGAGTCTGCTGAGGTCTGGATGCAGTGGTCTGGGTGCTGGAGTCTGCTGAGATCTGGATGCAGTGGTCTGGGTGCTGGAGTCTAGTGAGATCTGGATGCAGTGGTCTGGGTGCTGGAGTCTAGTGAGATCTGGATGCAGTGGTCTGGGTGCTGGAGTCTAGTGAGATCTGGATGCAGAGGTCTGGGTGCTGGAGTCTAGGAGATCTGGATGCAGAGGTCTGGGTGCTGGAGTCTGCTGAGATCTGGATGCAGTGGTCTGGGTGCTGGAGTCTGCTGAGATCTGGATGCAGTGGTCTGGGTGCTGGAGTCTAGTGAGATCTGGATGCAGTGGTCTGGGTGCTGGAGTTTGCTGAGGTCTGGATGCAGAGGTCTGGGTGCTGGAGTCTAGTGAGATCTGGATGCAGAGGTCTGGGTGCTGGAGTCTAGTGAGATCTGGATGCAGTGGTCTGGGTGCTGGAGTCTAGTGAGATCTGGATGCAGTGGTCTGGGTGCTGGAGTCTAGTGAGATCTGGATGCAGAGGTCTGGGTGCTGGAGTCTGCTGAGATCTGGATGCAGAGGTCTGGGTGCTGGAGTCTAGTGAGATCTGGATGCAGAGGTCTGGGTGCTGGAGTCTGCTGAGATCTGGATGCAGAGGTCTGGGTGCTGGAGTCTGCTGAGATCTGGATGCAGTGGTCTGGGTGCTGGAGTCTAGTGAGATCTGGATGCAGTGGTCTGGGGTGCTGGTGAAGTCTGGGTTGCTGGTGTCTGGTACATATATACAAACATTTACGCTAGCTATCCATATCTTTATTATTCATATGGCTAGGACTTTGGGTGTGACCTATATATCATGGGATGAGACATACATTTAAAAATTTGGCATGACTGCCCAAATTTAAGAAATCAGACAGGTTGCCAGAACCTTGCCGATTGACCTCCCCATTACAAAAAACTGGTTGTTATGAAGTTTGTCCATAGTAACAGTATATATGATTACCAGCTGGACTGACAGCAGAGAAGGGGATGCTTAGAAAAATAATTTATGTAATTCACCCATTCAGACTGCCTTACTATTCAGGTTTTGCTAGAATGGTTAAGGTGGAGAGCTTCGTTGAATGACACAGTATTTTACACAGGGTAATAGTGTACAAAAAATTCGCGTTAGTGCTATAATGGTATTTATAGAATTACATACATGTTCTATACAGTGTATACACTCACCGGCCACTTTATTAGGTACACCTGTCCAACTGCTCGTTAACACTTAATTTCTAATCAGCCAATCACATGGCGGCAACTCAGTGCATTTAGGCATGTAGACATGGTCAAGACAATCTCCTGCAGTTCAAACCGAGCATCAGTATGGGGAAGAAAGGTGATTTGAGTACCTTTGAACGTGGCATGGTTGCTGGTGCCAGAAGGGCTGGTCTGAGTATTTCAGAAACTGCTGATCTCCTGGGATTTTCACGCACAACCATCTCTAGGGTTTACAGAGAATGGTCCGAAAAAAGAAAAAAACATCCAGTGAGCGGCAGTCCTGTGGGCGGAAATGCCTTGTTGATGCTAGAGGTCAAAGGAGAATGGGCAGACTGGTTCGAGCTGATAGAAAGGCAACAGTGACTCAAATAGCCACCCGTTACAACCAAGGTAGGCAGAAGAGCATCTCTGAACGCACAGTACGGCGAACTTTGAGCAGATGGGCTACAGCAGCAGAAGACCACACCGGGTGCCACTCCTTTCAGCTAAGAACAGGAAACTGAGGCTCCAATTTGCCCAAGCTCATCGAAATTTGGACAGTAGAAGATTGGAAAAACGTTGCCTGGTCTGATGAGTCTCGATTTCTGCTGCGACATTCGGATGGTAGGGTCAGAATTTGGCGTCAACAACATGAAAGCATGGATCCATCCTGCCTTGTATCAATGGTTTTAGGCTGGTGGTGGTGGTGTCATGGTGTGGGGAATATTTTCTTGGCACTCTTTGGGCCCCTTGGTACCAATTGAGCATCATTGCAACACCTTGTGGAATCTATGCCACGAAGAATTGAGGCAGTTCTGAAGGCAAAAGGGGTCCAACCTGTTACTAGCATGGTGTACCTAATAAAGTGGCCGGTGAGTGTATATGTTCTGTACAGTGTATATAGATCCTATAGAAGATATATCAGGAGTGGTGATGTTACATGATGGCCAGCTCTAGGACCCAGGAGCCTTAAACCAGTATAAATGCTCTTTTGTTCCAGACGTTATACATTATAATTTCAATCCACTTAATGTTATCACCCGCCATGTCCATAGCAAACCTGCGGCGCAGCCAAAAATTCCTGCATTTACACTGACTGTTATATTTAGACAAATACCATATTTATGTGCAGATCCCAAGGGGAATATTAGGAGGGAGTTTCAAGTTCCGGTCTACAATGACTCTGAATACTGAATGACATTTCCTATGAAGGGAAGATCTCTCCTTAAGGAGAGCACCGAACGAATGGCTTGTAGAGTTTTTGTTTTGCCTTTTCGCCCTCTACTTAGCATCTGCATATCACAAGGCATTATGGGAAAGGGGCTGAGAAGCCCACAGCGCCCTCTGTTGGTTGTAACAAATCCTCAATTTGCTTTTGACCCACCGAGTCTTGAGAAAGCAAAAAGGATTTTTTAGCCAAGCCAGTATCTCTCATCTACAGACAACGCTGTTTTGGGATTTTTGTCCCTCTTCAGTGCAGAGTAGAGAAGTAAATGTGATGGTCCACATTCAGGGTCTGTAGGTGGGGCCGTAGTGCTATATTATATAATTATGACCACTGTATGTTTATAAACGTATAAACTTCTATGACACTGGGACATTTCAGACACTTACATTTAGCTCCAGCACCATTCCTAGGCAGTCCGTAGATAAAGATATGATTGTGGTAACAGAAACAACCAGCAACGTGACTGTGAAATGATGGAAGGTCGAAAGGGTCCCACCGAAGAATACATTGGAAATCACCTAGGAAAAAGAAAATGTATCTGTGATCACGTGACATGAATCACCTTTGAGGACCGTCTATACCTGAGGTTGGAAGGTTGAAAGTCATTACAGACCTTCTAACCTAGCCCTAAAGGGGCTACAAGCCCTCATAAAAGTGCCTGTACTCTGCTAATCATGGCAGGAAGGGGTTAGGCATGGGGAACTGAACTCCTCTACTTCTGCTTCCCCCATTATCTCAAACATTCTAACCTGTGACTTCTAAGGGTAGTAGTATAATGTTGTACCGTGTTAGCCATAGAAAGTAGTAGAAGAGTGAAGAAAGTTCACGTGGCTTCTAAGGGTAAGCATTTATGCTATCTATCGTACATGAAAAAAAAAAATGAGATTCTTAGTTCACACGTTTTGATCAAAAAATGCTTAAGCCACCCCCGGCTTACAACGGGATCTCAAGGCGGGTGGTCCTACTCTATCTTTACCTCTCACTAGAGTCAAATTCAGACTTCTCATTGGGTCAAACAGACCTCCATAATCCAGAGAGAAAAATAAAAAAAACACCAACCTTGCAAGCATACTGCACTGATATAGCAACCTGTGGGAGGTGGGCGGGGTGCAAGAGACCAAAATGGAGGCATCCATTTCTCCCTCTATAAATTAAAAGCAATATGTGCCAAATACAACATATAGTTCTGCACAAAAAACATTTCTGAAAAAGGGTAAGGGTAAGTTCACGTGGCTTATTTTTACGCTGTTTTCAGAACCATATTCTGCACGTTTCCGCTCCCAAAACAGCATAAAAAATCCTCTGAAATGCCTCTAGTTCATTTTCATTGATTCCTATGTAAAACAGTGCTGTAGTTCACACACACAACGAGGTTTTTATGCACGTTTTACTCTCTTCTTTGGACGCTATTTTGGACAGCAAAAAAGAAGCGTCATGTCAATTCTTGAAGCGTTTTCAGCGCTGAACATCCCCATAGGAATCAATGGGAAGCTTCAAAACCTCGGCGCGTTTCAGACATGTTTCTCGGCACGTTTTTGAAGCGTTTTTCAGCGCGGTTTTTCCCAGGCTATTAATTTGTATGGGGGAAAATTGTGTTGAAATCCTCGCCCAAAAACATGTGAAAAACCTCTTATGAAGAAGCGCATTCCAGGCAGGGTTTTAATGCTGTTTTGGGCACTGAAAAATCAGCATCCATGTGAACATACCCTAACAAAATAACATTGGTCTGCGCCTAGTATCTGATAGGGAAAAATAGCATCGGATGCAGTGTTATTCTTCCCATTAAATCTGACAGAATCTGCACATGTGAACACAACCTTGAGAAATTGCTGTGAGTTCCCAACTGTGTAAGTTTTAGTACGGTGTGAAATAAAGATTTGGAAGAGCATCGCCATCTACTGTTCATTTGTTAGCATCGTTCACAGAGTCAGAATTAGTTTTTTTCATGCACTGCTCTACATTGAAATTGCAACACCAAGAAGGAGAAGTCTTGGAATTCTAGAAGTCATAGATGGATCGACCTATTAATTACAGGCAGATGATAAGAAACGGAAAGAAAATATTCAAAGCATCTCGTTTTACTCTGTATTGAATATGAGCGGCAGATCTCCCCACACTTGCACGCCTTGGCAGCTATCAGTGAGGTTATTAATGGTTCTCTGAGGAATGTTTTACCACGTTGAATGCATCATCATCATCCGGATTGCCTGCAGGCAGCTACTTTGCAATTGGCGACCAATGACATCCCATATGTGCTAAATAGGAGACAAGTCTGAAGACGCTGCAGGCCACGATAGCAATGTTTGGGCCCCACAGGCTGTTCACATTAACATGAGCAGCATGCGGCCTGGAATTGTCTTGTTGAAAATCAGTTTCTGAGACAATTTTGAGAATTGGCCGTACCGGGGGTTTCCCGATCAAATCAAAGTAACAATGAACTCCTAATTTACCTAAATGAAGACGAAAGGGTCCGACTACCGTACCATACGTTATGCCACCCCACACCATAGTCCCAGGAGTAGGACTGGTGTGACTTGCTCACATGGTTGCCAGATAAAACTTTGGCTATCATTGTGTGACTGAAGTGGGACTCATCACTGAAGAGGATAGACCTCCATTCCAGTCTCCATTGCTGTCTTGCTGTGATAGCCTTTGTGATCAGTGGCTAGAGGTCAGCAGAAGACATGTAGCTGGATGCATGGCTCATAGCACAGTGTCATGCAAAAGCCTTCTAATGGTTTGTGTTAACACGGTTTTCCGCCCTAGGCTTGGGATGTAACGTCCACTTTCACTTGCAGTACAGAATGGATCCCTACCTGCCATGCTTCCAATCAGACAATCCGTCCATGCGAAGGTTCACCTCCGCAAACCTCTTTCTATGTCATTGTACAAAACACACATAGTTGAACATCTTGACCTTGTTGTGTAACTTTCGTGTTCTGCACAAAAAGTGTGTACGTCAAGCAAATAGAGCAAAGAGAGAGGTGAGGTGACGGAGTGTAGGGACCCATCTGAAATGAGGTCACCTTGCTGATGGAGGATGGGCTCACACAAGTTGATCAAAATGTGCACTAAGAACCTCAAAATTTCGTGCATACTAGATAATAGCTATAGTGCAAATGAAAAAAAAATCATATATTTAAGTTCACATTCATATGTATATTAGCATTGTGGGGAGGGGGTGCTGCTGCGTTCTTTCTGTGTTTGCATTTCATTTTCAGCAATGAAAGCAACAATCAGGGGAGTATATTTAATGTAGCTCGGAGGTGCTGATCAGTTGTATATATGGAGTAGTGGCTGCCTCCAACCACCCATATTATGGATATGTTCACACAATGGATTTTTCTATCAAAAAGATCAGTTGTGGAAACCACAGCAGGTGATACCCTTGACTTTTTTGTCATGGAGTTTTGCTGTGCAGTGGATTTTGGATGTGGATTAGCACCAATACATTGAGACAAATCCACATCTCAGCTAATTTAATAGAATTTGTCATATGTTTTTATTTCCAAATTGCAGGTTTGCAGTGTGAGCTACAGTGTGGATTCCCATTCAAACAATGGAAAGAAATTCCCACATAGTTTTCATGTGGATTCTATGTGAAAAGAAATCTGCTGTGTAAACCATAAGGCTGTTTTTAATTAAAGCAGAGTGTAGCTGGAACCTACTAACCTATGAGTTTGGAGGCCTGGGCACCAAGAAAAGGAAGTCTGTTGAGAAATTAGGTCACCTTGCTATTGGTGGATGGGCTCACACAATGTGATCAAAATGTACACTAAGAACCTCAAGTTTACTATCTCTTTATCTGTGTCATGAACAGGTAGTGGATGCCCTTGTCAGGCACAAGTCTTGGTGTAAGGCCATGCCTAGACTGCAGAGTCTAAGGAGTCCTCTGGTCTTCACCCTTTATACAAGGGATCTGGACTTCACCCAGGTCGCGGTGACGGCTGGCATTCAGGCATGGTACAGAGAAACCAGAAAGAGACATATTCTGGTCACAAGCAAAAGGTCAGAGCAGGCAGCGACAGGGGGGATTCAGTTGTAAGCGGGTTTGGAACAGCCAAAAAGTCAAGACTGGAAAATCACAAACAGGAATGAAGCAAAATGCTGTGTTACAAAACTAAAACTGACAAGGGTGAAGTGGTAGAGAAGCTCTTAAAGAGACAGAGAGGTCTCAGAGCATTGTCTCCAAATCAGAAGGTCGGCAGGAGGAACGGACGGAGAGTTGAGTGCGCCCGCTGCTGCAGGCATCAGCTGCGACATGACCGATGACTGAAAGAAGGTGGCCAGGGAGAACGGTGGCCAGGAATGCCAGGAATAACCAGCCAAGGAAGCACATGGGCGCGCCCGTAGCTGCAGGCACCCGTCGCAGTGCAAACCGTGTTAATCTGTATCTATTTCTCTTCTCTGTCATTGTTGTTGAATTGGTGTCATTTCATGGGTCACTATATTTTATTATTGATTGTGTGAGGGGTACAAAATGAAGTATGAACCATTTCTAGGAGCAGCTTTACAGGGGTTTTGCCAAAACATGAGTTCCTTACCTAGTGTCTGCTCAGAAGAGAAGATAAACATAGGATGCAGCGTCACGGGGGAGAGAGAGGGGGGGGCTGAGCACAGAGCCAGTAAGCAGGGATCATGTACAATGTTTACTCAAATAATCACATTACAACCAGTGGATTTTCTATACAAAAGAAAAAGGTCTTTCTCCACAGTCCCTTGCAAGCTGGTTCATGTTCCCTGTCATCAGATAAGAAGTGCAAACATACAAGCAAGGCCAGATCAGCTCCTGTCAGCTCCTGATCGTGTCTAATGTAAACTGTCAGGAAACTAAGGGGGACTGATAAATGCTGTAGCTCTCAGAGGCTTCACTTTTTGTAATCACATATATTTAGAAAAGTGATTAAATACCCATTTTGGAGGATCCCACGTCAACATTACATCGTGGCAACACCCCTTTAATTAAGAAATCGGTAGGGGGCTTTCTAGTACCACCTGCCTTCTCTTCTAATCTCTGTACATCTATGTCCACACTAACCAAACCTCAATGGCACAATTTAAAATGATTGGGTTAATGATCCAAATTTAATATCTATTAAGACAAAGGTTGAGTTTGCCATCATGTTGCCAATTAACCAATTGCTTGCATGAAGAGCATGAACATAGTTCTGAAGAAGAAATATTTGAAATTTAGAAATCAAGGCAATGACCCGAACATAGAAAAATATGCACATTCCTGCAATACATATGTAGCAGAGCACAGTATGTTATTTAGCACAGCTCACCATTACTCTCTATCCATTATGTTGCTATTCTTGAACCTTAAGCCTTACCTCTCTAGCAACAAAGCATTCCAGAGGGTAGGTGAGGATTCTTGTCATTGCATAGAAAAATCTTCCAACCGTGACCAGGTTATCATCCTTACAATAATTTTCAAACAAGTCTCCTGCAAAAGAAAGATTTTATTTTAAACATGTGTTATGGTTTCCCAGTATGACATATACAGTATGAAGCAAGTTCACCTATTAACTGGGTAGGATGCACTGTAATAGGCACATAGTGGTCAGGTATGAGAATCCTATCTTAAAGTTTAGCCTTTACTTAATTTTCTTAAAAGTCAAAACACTTCTCACATATAAGACCATTCGAGGTGATTCAAGAGATATCAGAATGAATACATAAAAGATATAGGAGCGCACCTAAGTACCAGGGAAACAGAGATTGCAAATTGACATATAAAGATGTAATGGGGTCAGACACCTATTTTTTCCATATAAACCCTTTCCTTTCCCGGGGAAATGTAAAACGCCCCAACACTTTTGTGAGATTTCTGTATCTATCTATCTATTAAAACAAACTAACTACTATCCAACCCATCTCATATCTTTATCTCATACTATCTATTTTCCCTAAACTACCCCATATCTATCTATCAAACTTTAATCTTAAACAAACTCTATCTATCTATCTCCCTTCTATCTATCTAAACTATCATCTGTCCCATCTATCTATTTTATTTTACTACTATCTATCTATCTCTCCTACTAATTTCTTTCTAACTATTTTCATATCTATCTATCTATCTAAACTATCTATCTATCTATCAAACTTTAAATTTCTATCTATCTATTTTATCAAACTATCTATCTATCCTCCCCATCTATCTATCTATCCATTCATATCCTATCTATAAACTATCCTCTTTTCTTTCTCTCTTTAATTTTCCCTTTTTACTGATTATCTACTATCTATCCAAAATCAAATTTTCAAACTTATCATCATTCATAAACTATCTTTTCATCTATCTATCTATCCTAATTTTATCTTCTATCTATCTATCTATCAAAACTATTATCTATCTTTTCTCATACTATCTTTTTATCTATCTATTATCCTTCAATCATCTAAACTATCTATCTAACATCTCATTCTTTTTTCTCTCATATCTATCTAAAGTTTTTATCTATTTTTTATATCTATTTATATTTATATTATCTTATCCCTATCTATTTTATCTATCTACCCATTAAGATATCCAAAAAAAAGTTTAAGTGCACCCCTCACTTTTGTTGTAAATATTGTATTATATCATTCCAAAGGGGGCAACACTGAAATGTGACACTTTGAAAAAAATTTTTTAAATCAAGGGGTACCCTGCATAAAAAGTTACAAATATCTGTCCCTTTTGGAACCCTTTTAAAATTGGGTTTTTAAGGGAATTTAAATGCATTTTTCACATTTTTAAAAAAACCCGTCACAGTTTTTCCCCCCTGGGGGTGAGGCAGCCCCAAGCTTGGGCAGACCTTTCTGTTTTCCCGCGCTTTTTGCCCTTTTCTGTAAAAAATTCTGCAGTTTTTGAGAAATTTTAAAGCCCCAAAACTGCAGTTTTTAGCCAGAAAAGTCTTAAGGGGTCCGTTTTTTTTTTATACCCCGGGCCCAAACCCTTTAAACTAGCCCCCCCACCTTACAACTAATTAAAACCCATTATTTGAATAAATAAAACTTGAAAAACTGCCAGGTGGGGGGGCTAGCCCCTTGGGGGGGTTGGGGCCCAACACCCCGCATTGGAAAATTTATTTGAGCAAAAAATGTTTTAAAAATCCAGCATCATTACCCGAAAAAAGGGGCACAGCGCTGGGAAACAAACAGGTTTGATATAGCCTGGGGCGCCCTACAAAGGGGGGCATAACCTATTTACAGGTTCCCCCTTTAAGGCTATATTTTACAAATCACAGGGGAAAAACCCCTTGGTACACTGTTTCTGCATAGACCGTTTAAAAAAAAAAAATCTTTTTAACTTTTAAATTTAAAACTGAGGTACCAACTTCCGAGGTTTCCGTCTGGATTTGCTGTCGGCCCCGTTACATTGAATGTACGGGGCCAACGGCGAAAACCCCATAAACCCAATCTCGGTTTTTTTGCAAATCCCGTGCCCCAAAAACCCCGGTTCTGCAAATTTTCAAAATGCCCTCCCAATTTTTTCATTTTTCTGGGGGCAACTTAGCCTAACAGTATTGAGATTTTAGACTAGAATCCACAGAAAGTTTCAGTTGATCATATGATAGTTTCCTTTTTCACATAGAAAATTTGCATTGGAAATCGCACATCAGCAATTTTTAATCCAACTTTATATGGAAAAATGTTTTCATGTTTTCCATGGATGTTCATTTTTCAGCATGGAAGATTAAGTGACTGTAAAGGAATCTTTCTGCTAGAACAAGAAAATTTCCACTTCATTAATATGGTATCCCGTAAGACGATCCTATGTTAAAGAACACTAAAACATGACATTTGTTAACAATTAGGATTTGATTGAGCCTTCAAGCCTGCTCTATGTTCTTTGAATCATACAATATGTATATATAAAACGTGAAAGTGAAAAAACTCATATTCTTAAATTTACTTAGAATCAACTAATAAAAATCAGATATTACTTTTAAATTGTGGTTAAACCGAAAAATGTTCATGTTCCCAAAATTTGAAATAAAGAGTGATCAGAAAATTGCATGTATCCCATAATAGTACCAATAAAAACTACACTTCATCCTGCAAAAAAATAAATCCTCACTCAGGCCGATACGTGAGAAAAACCTAAATGTTCTAGGACTGCGGGGCAAATGTAAGAAATACAGGAGACATGTATAAAAAGGTTTTTTGCTCTTTCCCTGGCGTAAAATGCGCCAAAGGGAGCGGTGTGCGATGTCAGGCTCATCAAATGACCATGTTTGGTGCATTATTCAACAGATCCAACACTTTTCAATGTGCCAAACATATGGGGGTGTTCTAGGGGCATGTCGCACTACATTCGAACTATTAGGCCTGGTTCACACGGCTTATTGCCGACGTAATTGCGGGACGGATTTCGCCCCGCAATTACACTGGCTGCCGTGCAACGGGGGCGGGGCGGGGGGGCGGCAGCTCGTCGGCCCCATAGACATGCATTATTCACGGTGCGTACACGCCCTAAATAATTGACATGTCACTTTCTCCCCGCTCGGCGTATTCACATATACGAATGCAGGTTGGCAAAATAGGCGCATTACTGGTCCGACAGGCAGACCTATTTCAATGTGGTGCCTGAGCCTGAGGAGTCGAAGTGGAGCTGGATTTGCTGTTAGGGAAAAAATATCCCTTATTTCTCAATCTGTACCAGTACAATAAAAAAATAAAAAAAATTCAGATAATGATCAAACTATTTAAAATTAAATTATATAAAATATTAAAATGTCTCCTATTAAATGTATTTAAAATTAATAGAATCTAAAATTCATTTTAAATTAAATAACCCACTGAGCTATGTTTTTCTGAATTATGTTAAAAATAAAATGTTCAGATTTTTATTTTTTAATTTTTGACTACATTAAATGAAAAAAAAAAAAATCAGATGGTGATCAGATCAGTGTTGAAATTTATTTTTGCTGCTCTCACTCGGCAAGAGCCAGCACAGCACAGGTCTTGCTGGGAGCCGTGGTGCACCAAGCAAGATCAGTACCATAGTTTCTATTCACTGACATGCTATTCTAATGACTTTCCTTTTATTTCCAGCCTATCTATAGCCATTATGCACATTTGGCGCATTACTGATGTGCCAAGTCCCATAATGCACCAAACACACAGGCGAGGAGCGTCGAACTTAAGACGCTATTTATGAGCACACAAATGCTTTCATACATTCAGGCGTATTTTACACTGAAAAATAGACGCAAAAATGCACTTCGGCGTATCTATTTGCATACATGTCTCCCAGAGTGTTTTCATTTTTTTTAAAAGTACTAAAATGTGATGAAAACCCTACATATTTGATATCACCAGAATCATATTGACCTGCAAAATACAGATAACAGATATATCAAAGAGTAAATGCCCCAAAAATAAAAAAATAAACATTTAAAAGTTCATCTTGTCCCGCAGAAAAAAAAAGTTTTAAGAATTTCTTTGTTCCCTGTAGCAACCAATCAGCGTTCCCCTCTCATTTCTTATAGTGCTCTAAAAAATGGAAGGGGAGATCTGACTGGTTGCTGTGGGCAACACAAAAAGTCTTACTGCTAGACAGTTTTCATACATGTCCCTCCATATGTCTATGTTGATGGAACAGTATAAACACGTATAACTCTAGGAAGGAAAACTACAAACAATCAGGACCGGCGGTCAGAAAGGGGTCCAATAAAGTTATCCCCGTATTTGTGAGATTCTGGTCAGTATCGGTAAAAATACATATGCACTAAAGTGACATCTTACCCATACTTAACCTGTTCCCTGTATCCCACATGGTGCCCCAATTCAGGTAATTACTTCATCTGCTTGATCCTCCTGATGGAGCATTTATGGGATACAGCAAACAGCTTAGAGGGGTTGTCTCATCTCAAAGTTTCATAGGATGCATGAATGAAATAATGCTGTTTTGCTCTGTCACTTCCTGGTCAAGTTGTCTGTAATTAGCATATGAGCTCTGTGTATTCAGACTTCTCTGTTTATTATGTTTATTAGTGAAGATTAGCTAAATTACCTTCTACCAGGACAGGAGAAGCTTCTGAGCTAATGTAAACAGTAGACTAATTAGTCTTTTGTCTGAAAGATCAGATAACACAGAAGCTTTCACACTGTGTGATGACTTCACTCTCTGCTATCAGATAGAAGAAACAGCAGGGGAGAAGGAGTACACACTTCGGTCACTTGGGAAACCTGAGAGCCCTCAGAAGGTGATAAAATCATTTGTAGCTCCTCAGCAATAAGCTATTCTTTGTAGTGAGACAACCCCTTTAAGCATGGTTAAGAATGTCACGTTGGTGACTAGAATCTCCCAATCATGCAGATGACTTTATTTAAGATTGATGGAGTTCATAAATAGGAACAAAACCTTGCAGTCACTAATATAGTTAATAATCTCTCAATTAAGGTTTACAGATTTTAATAAATTGCATGTACTCCTTTCTGTTTTTTTCTAGGTGGTATATACATGTCTCGGAGCTCTTTGCACCCTAAACATACTATTGTATTACAGTTGTAGGCTGGAATTTGAAGCTGCCTAGCCCCTGTAAACTTGCTCTATTAGTCACTACATTATAACATACACTACTTACAAAAAGTTAGGGAAACTTGGCTTTAGGTGAAATGTATGAAAAGGTCACGCTACAGTGATATTTTATCCTGAAAGCCGGCCATTTAAGTCATAGCAGCAATGTTGATTTTCTCATCTAAAACAGTTCAATGAAAGAAAATCCAACAGTGCAGAGTAAACACCATCAAAAAAAATTTCAGTGTCTCAATAATGTGTCATGCGGCCTTGAGCATTAATTACAGCGTGACAATAACGTCTCATGCTGTTCAGGTTATTGACTGCTGCGGCCTGGTATCCCATTCTTCCTTAAGGATGCCCCTTAGGTCATTGAGGTTCAAGGATACAGTTATGAGCTTCTATACGGTGAGTCACCTGATCCCACAGCTTTTTAAGGGGTTCTTGTCTGGAAGAAGTGCAACCACCTCATTTGAAGTCCCCCAGTCTCCAACAGCTGACCCCTAATGATGTGACCTCCATAAGCTGGAGCATTGTCATCCATGATGATGAAATTAGCCCTGTGTTATTCATACAGAGGCACAATGACTGGTTTAATGATGTTATTCCAGTAGTAAAGGCTGTCACTGTACCATTTACAAAGTGAAGGGGCAGTTTTGTATTCACTAGACACCTGCCCATACTGTAACACCATCACCAAAGGCTTGTCTGTGGCTGATGCATAGCCCCAGCATCATTGGTGGTCATCATTTCTGCTCCAAGTGAATCAACTTTCATCAATGAACAGCATTGGAAACCACTGGTCCCTCGTCCAGCGTAGATGCTCACTGGTTGGTGTGGTCAGGTACCTTTGCTGGTCGTCTAAAATACAGACCACGCTGATATAAATGGTTGCAAATGGTCTGACATGGTAATTGGTTGCCTCTCGCCTCTCTCAAGCATCTCTGGATTTCAGTGGAATTCATCAGTTTTCATGAAGTTTTCATCAGTGTGAGATGGAGCCAAAGGACGTCCACTTCTTTGCCATTCTATGACTCTTTCAGTCTCTCTGTATCTCTGATACAACCTGCTGATGACACTCTGTGACACACTAAACTCAGTGGCCACATTCGTCTGAGAGCATCCTGCTTCAAGCCTCACAATGTTGAGGTACCGTTGAACAATTGTAAGGTGTTGTCTTGGTCTCATAATGTAAAAATGTGAACAGCAGGATGAGGAGGACTGTTTAAATCCCAATTCAAATTTATCCCCTGAATTTATTGGGCGACTCAGTGTTCAAACACCTGTTGTGAATTTTGCCATTAAGCTCCTTGTTAGAGATCAGCAAGGTGTGCAAAAAGTACTGAAACACTGAACAATTGGACACTTGCATTATAAAGGGAAGAGATGCGCTCATTTAGTTCATTTAAAAAGAAATTTTCAAGAAATTTTATGTTCAGACTGAAATTTCCACCAAAAGCCAGATACCCCTAACTTTTATGAGTAGAGTATAAATGATAAATTCAGGTTTTAGTGTTTGCAGAGAAGTTGAATGACCCCAAAAAGTGAAGCTATTTCTAATCCCATTGGGTTTATGATCCAGCTTTTCAAGAGTATTGAACTGTAAACTTAAGAGATTGTCCCAAAGTTATATACTGGTGACTTCTTATGTGATATGTGTCTTTGGCCCACATCCTCCACCAGGACCTGGATACAACTGTTTCCTTTCCACCCCACACAGCTACACTTACTATTGTTACCAACATTTCCATTAATCTCTAACGAGGGAGTCATCATACAACCATCCTGTGCTAGAGTAGGGTTTTAGGAGTCCCTCATTCTTAGCAAATAATTTAGTGTACTTTACTTACTAACACTTTGGGCCAAATGTATGAAAACCAACTACGGTAAGTCTAAAACTCACTTTGTGGCCTATAAAAAACAATCAGAATTCCCCAGCGCTGGAAAAATTAAAGGGGCGCGCTGATGGGTTGCTATGGGCTCTGATTGGTTGCTATGGACAACAAAGTGAATTTTAGACCTAAACAGTTTTCATACATGTGGCCCTTTATATTGTTGATAAGAGGTTGTAAAGGAACAACCTTCTCAAATAAGTTGTACGATTTGCTAAATCAGCAATACCTCAAAATGATCAAAAAACAAGTGAATTACTGTTCAACTATTAATACTTTTGCCATTTTTCCGTCCTCTGATCTCTAAATGTTAATGCTGGTTTTCTCCTTTTCCTCACTTTCCTTTTCATATTCCAGTTCTATATTTTTGAGGCAATCCCAATCTACACTACTCACAATTTTATTTAAAATTTGTTTTAAATTAACTAAATGGAACCATTTTTTAACCTTAGAAAGCAAATGTCCAACTGTTCTATGTGTCAGTACTTTTTGTACAACTTACTGATATCTAACAAGGAGCTTAATGGCAAAATTCACAACAGGTGTTTGATCCTTTAGGAGATCAATTTGAATTGGGATTAAAACAGGCCCCTCAATCATGCTGTTCACATTTTGACATCATGAGACCAAGATAACACTGTCACGGGTGGTCCCGCAGCCCCCCGCCGGGCTGCGGGCGCACTCGTGCGATCACCCGTCGGCTTCCCGCGGCCCTTTCGGGCCCGGGGGTCGGTCCCGGCTTCCCCTTACCTTCCTGCGCTCCTGACTCCTTCGTCTTCCTGGCCCGGCCGGCGTTGCGCGCGCCGGCTTCGAGGATTTAAAGGGCCAAATACGCCCATTATTGGTTAAGGCTGGCAGGTGACCCTATTTAACCCTCTTCCTTCCGGGTCACCCTTTTCCGGATCTTTAGTGCCGTACAGCTTTAAGAAAGCTTTTTCCC
>JAODAL010059749.1:0-21297 GCA_025379985.1 Phyllomedusa bahiana
GAGGGGGGGAGGAACGCTATTGATCTATGGACCCCGCATAAGATTCATGTAGCCACATTCTATAATTCTGGGCTTCGTACCTTATGGAAAAATTTGCAGTAATCTCTCTTGAGGGTGTAAATGGCGACGTCTCGCAGCCCCTCCAATCCATACATGTCAGCAACCGAGAGGATCTGACTGCAAGAGAAAACACACAACCGGTATCAGCCCCCATGCAAAGCCTGAGCGCACGTAACACATCACACGCCGCGCGGCACACACGTCATCCTCCGCGCTGCGCAGCACACGCTTCATGCCCCGCGCGGCACACACGTCATCCTCCGCGCTGCGCGGCACACACGTCATCCTCCGCGCTGCACAGCACTGCCCCGCGTGTAAGGACGGTCGCTGGATTCCCACATCCTGGGTCAATGGCTTCTATAGCGGAGCAGCCGGCTCAGGTGCACATTGCACCGCAGGTGAGCAGCACTCGATGATTATCTGTATTTTAGGACAATCGGGGCAAACAGAGCAAAAGGTTGAAGCAGCGGCACCTAGTGGAGGCGGACTGTTATTCCTTAATATAGCGCTAACACGTTCCGCGGCGAAGTACAGAGATTACTATTCTTCAGATCAGTACCTTGCAATATAAATTCCAGATTAAGCTCTGAATATATTGGAGGATGGAGGAAACCGGACAACCCAGACCAACATGGGGAGGACACAGCAGCTCCTTGGTGAGATTTTAACCCAGCGCTGCAAAGCAACAGTGCTAAGAGCGTGTTCACACAGCGATATGTAAAACGCATCCAAAATCCTACTACAAAGGGTGGTAGTTTATGGATACGTTCTCTGGACTGCAGAAACGTATCCCTATAGTTTTTTTGGGGCTTTTCAATGCGTAGAACGGATCAAGTATTGAGAAGTCAATTCTTTGAACGCATCCGTTTTATGTGATGCAAAAACGTATGTAAAACACGTATGGCCTGAACGACGATGCGCATTTTACATTGAAATCAATGTAATCAAACTTCAACATTGTTAAATACGTTGGGATCCATTTTTCGGTCCTTAAAACTGACGCAAAAACGTATTTAAAAAAACACTGTGAACATACCCTAACCGCGGAGCCACCGTGCCGCCCTGTGCCAACCAAGAAGCCACCCAGCCGCCCTGTGGCAACCGTAGGGACCCACCCTGTGGCAACCGTGGGGAGCCACCCTGCCGCCCTGTGGCAACCGTGGGGAGCCACCGTGCCGCCCTGTGCCAACCGTAGGGACCCACCCTGTGGCAACCGTGGGGAGCCACCCTGCCGCCCTGTGGCAACCGTGGGGAGCCACCCTGCCGCCCTGTGGCAACCGTGGGGAGCCACTGTGCCACCCTGTGCCAAACCAGAAGCCGCCCTGTGGCAACCGTAGGGACCCACCCTGTGGCAACCGTGGGGAGCCACCCTGCCGCCCTGTGGCAACCGTGGGGAGCCACCCTGCCGCCCTGTGGCAACCGTGGGGAGCCACCCAGCCGCCCTGTGGCAACCGCGGGAGCCACCCTGCCGCCCTGTGGCAACCGCGTGGAGCCACCCCGATTGCTGTATATGCAGTGCTCACTGGGTGCTGTACATACAGATGAACAGGAAGCTCAGTAGTTGCAGGAGCTGCTGGGTTCATCATATCCAGGAGAAAAATTAAGTAGAAAAATCTGTGTTAAAACCTAACTTTTAATATAAACCATTAAAAATGGCTAGGAACACACCAAAAAGGACCAACATACAAAAAACAAAGACGACTAGTACAAACAAAACATGTATTGGGGACTGGTGGGAATAGAGAAAAAAGGCCTAATATGACCCTATTGATCCTATCTAATCCCTATCCTACATCCGACTTTCTTTCGAATATAGAGTAAGGGTCAACAGTGTTTGAGGACTAGGATCCGGACGGGACCGCCCTTTATTGGGGCGATAATCCTGATGTAGAATAGGGATTAGATAGGATCAATAGGGTCATATTAGGCCTTTTTTCTCTATTCCCACCAGTCCCCAATACATGTTTTGTTTGTACTAGTCGTCTTTGTTTTTTGTATGTTGGTCCTTTTTGGTGTGTTCCTAGCCATTTTTAATGGTTTATATTAAAAGTTAGGTTTTAACACAGATTTTTCTACTTAGTTTTTCTCCTATATCATTTTTCTGTGTACCACTTAAGTACCTCTTACCAGTGCTCTGGTTTTGTTGTTTTTGGGTTCATCATATCCAGATCAGCTCTGTAGTCAGTGCCCGGGGCTGTAATTCCCCTTGAACTGGGACTGATATAATCAGCTATAGGAATAACTAAAACTGCCCCCCCAAAGGTCTTATTCTGACTACAGAGACATGATGTAAAATTAAAAAAAAAAAAAAAAAAACATTCAAAATGAATAAATAATAAAAAAAAAAAGCACTGACTGCCCAAACCACAACTTTATATCACCTACACATAAACATGCGGGATGGAAATTACAAGACTTATTTTACCGCCACTGCTGCTTTTTAACAAATAAATAAAAAATGTCAAACAAAAACTTTTCTTAAAATTTACCATTTTTCCTGATATTTAAAAAAATTACATAAAAATGCGGTGCAAATCAATCATTTTCATTAGACTGCATTACCCGGCATCCATGGTTTGCGGAAGGTCCATTATTCCTCCGTATACAAACTGCAAGATGACGGCCATATCCGATTCTTTAACACTAGACAAATTAAAAGATAAACCGGTAAATACAATGTGCATCATTACAGAGAGTTTACTAATCACAAGGCTCAAAGCATGGCTGCACAGGTTTGCCTTTAAAGGGGTTATCTCCCCATGCTGTCTTACAGAGTCATAGACAGCTTCAGGCTCCCCCTTCCTGTTCAGGCTTTGGGCAGTTCTGCAGCTTCAGGCTCCCACTTCCTGTTCAGGCTCCCACTTCCTGTTCAGGCTGTGGGCAGTTCTACAGCTTCAGGCTCCCACTTCCTGTTCAGACTGTGGGCAGTTCTACAGCTTCAGGCTCTAGGCAGTTCTACAGCATCAGGCTCCCACTTCCTGTTCAGGCTGAGGGAAGTTATACAGCTACAGGCTCCCACTACCTGTTCAAGCTGTGGGATAGTCTACAGCTCCAGGCTCCCAATTCCTGGTCAGGCTGGGGGCTGATCTACAGCTTTAGGCTCCCACTTCCTGTTCAGGCAGTGGGTGGTTCTACAGCTACAGACTCCCCCTTATTGTTCAGGCAGTGGGTGGTTCTATAGTTTCAGGCTCCAACTTCCTGTTAAGGCAGTGGGGGGGTTCTACAGCTTCAGGCAATTACTTTCTGTTCTGGCTGTGGGTGGTTCTACAGCTTCAGGCAATTACTTTCTGTTCTGGCTGTGGGCAGTTCTACAGCTTAAGCCCCCCCCCCCCTTTTGCTGGTCAGGCTGTGGGTGGTTCTATAGTAGTGACTGGCCTATCAGCTCTTCTAGTCCTATTTGAGCTGGTTACAGTGATATGAGTGCGGGAGATTTGTAAACTGTTTTGCACAAGGCTAAAGAGCACTAAAGGATTAAAGCTTGTCACTAACTTAAATAAACAAGCTCCTATGGTTAAAACTTGGCAGTAAGTAAAGTAAATAAGCTCCTGTCATTCAAGATAAGGATCAGAGCATGGAGTAACGTCACCATCCCGACCACTGTTCGAGCAGGTAAACTAGGGACGCTTGTGTATAAAAGCAGGAGATAAGAACTTCTCTAAATCTCTAAGGAATCAAAATCTGAACTGCAAAATATTTGGCAAAAGCCTTTATTTACCTTTCCGTACACATTTAAAGCCGATCAATGAAACGGGAACACCCCTTAGATCCCACCATAGATTTGAAATCGACTGTACTGGGAACGCCCACATAACAGCATGGAGGGTCGTGTGCAAGCCTGACCAGAGATTTTGGAAGTCCGTTTGTGCGCCCTCTGGGAGCCGAACCCATCACAATTTGATGGCGCAACAACAGGATATGCCATCAAAGTGCATGGTGGGGCGACAATATCCACTGCAGGTACTGGAAAATTTGACAGGAAAGATGGAGCAACATGTATCATTATATTGAGGGCCACCCATTTAACGTGCATGCCCAGCCAGGTCCACCATATGGGAGAGTTTGCAGGAATAGCTGCCTGCCAAGCTGGCACTGTGCTAACAGCTATTAAAAGTCACACTCCAAACTCCACTATGGTGAAGATCAAAGAGCTGTCGAAGGACACCAAAAACAATATTGTAGCCTTGCACCAGGAATACTGAATCTGCAATAGGCAAGCAGCTTGGTGTGAAGAAGTCAACTGTGGGAGCAATAATTAGAAAATGGAAGACATAGAAGACCCCTGATCATCTCCCTCCATCTGGGGCTCCCGCAAGATCTCACCCCGTGGGGTCAAAATGCTCACAAGAACGGTGACCAAAAATCCCAGAAAACACTACAATTTTTGGGGCATATTCACAGCGCAATGGCTGGCCCAACGAACCCACACGGGCAACTCGGCCCATATCTACCTGGGAAAAATTAACAGTGCCCAATTGCGACACACTCACACTCCCCCACGCTATGGGAACAATTAAATGTTTAAAAAAACTGCCATTAACTTTAACACCTTTTGTTCACACCCACTGCGGAAAGCCACATATAATGCTGGGGGGGTATCAAAAATAAAAAATATCATAAACAAACTTCACAACCCCAATGCAGAGGGGGGGTACAGGTCCCAACAATTGCATATAAATAAAGGCGATACAGAAGGGCCAAAAAATACAGATACTGTGGTACCCGTCGGCTTACAGCCTAAAAGGGGACACCCATACTTTTTAAGATTAGGCGGGCTCCCACCTCCTTATTTCCCAAACACAAAACAAGCCCCTCCGCGCTCCCCACTTTCTTGGCGGGATAAAAAATATAACATACGGGAAAAAAAAAAGTTAAAATGAGGTATAAGTTTGTCAGGGGCCCCAGTACGCAACTCGCAAGCGTGTCAAGGTCCTCATGTCTTGCGAGTCCCACACTAACAATTTACAGAAAAAACACTTTTCAGTCTAGTCCAGCCATTGACTGTGAACATGCCCCAAAAAATTGCAGTGTTTTTTGAGGAAGTAATGTCCCATTTTTGTATGTGGTTTTTTTTGTAAATTTTTAGTGTAGGGACTCGCAAGACATAAGGACCGTTGACACCGCTTGCGAGCTTGCGTGCCGGGGCCCCTGTACCAACTGATAAATACCATCGCATATTTCACATATTCCAGGATGTCATATGTTTCTCTGCCCAACAGTGGCGTGGGGAGCGGACGGTCCTGTGCTTGTGTTGGACACCCAAAAGTGCTGGCAGCCCGGCTAATCTAACTACGTCATGGGCGTCACTAAAAGATGTAAGCCAAGCACGGTGCTACCACACTTATCTGTATTTATGGCACCGCTTCTGTATCGCCTATTTATATCAATTGTATAACCAGCAACCACCCCCCTCATGCATAGATGTATGCAGTGTTGTTTAATGGTATTTTGCATTTGTGCAATCCTCCCAATGCATTATACTTACTGCCTTCTTCTGCATGCTGGTGTGAACAGGTATTAAATTAAATTTCATGTTTCTTCGCATCTAATTGTTCCCCTAGCCAGTCGGGTGTGGTGAGATGCTGCTCAGCTGCACCTTGGGACAAAACAATTTTTCCCAGGTACATATAGGCGCAAGCTGCCTGCTACTGGGTTCAGTCTAGTCCAGCCATAGAGCTGTGAATATGGCCCAAAAAATTGTAGTGTTTTTTTTAGTAAGTAATGTCCCATTTTTGTATGTGTTTTTTCCAAAAATCCTAGAACCACACGGGGAACCTAGTGAATGACCTGCAGAGAGCTGGGACCAACGTAACAAAGGTGACCATCAGTAACACACTACGCCGCCAGATTCTGCAGCGCCAGACGTGTCCCCCTGCTTGAGCCAGTACATGTCCGGGCCCGTCGAAGCTTGCTAGAGAGCATTTGGATGATCCAGAAGAGTATTGGGGGAAGGTCATATGGTCGGGTGAAACAAAGTAGAACTGTTTTTTGGTAAAACACAACTCGTCATGTTTGGAGGAAGAGAGAAAACTGAGTTGCATCCAAAAACACCAGACTACTGTGAAGCATGGAGAGACAACACCAACCTGCTGTGAAGGCATTGAATTGGGAGGGGGACAACTTCAGCCTATTGGGGCTTGTTTCTCTCAAAGGACAGGACGACTTGATCCGATGTACATGAAAGAAGGAATGGGGCCAGGCATCGTGAGATTGTGAGTGCAAACCTCCTTCCCTCAGCAAGGGCATTGAAGATAAAGCGTTGCTGAGTCTTTCAGCATGACAATGATCCCAAGCACACCGCCAGGGCAACGAATGAGGAGTGGCTTCGTAAGAAGCATTTACAAGTCCCAGGAGCTGGCCCTAACCATCTCCAGATCTCAACCCCATAGAAAACCTTTGAGAGGAGTACAAACATCCGTTTGCCCCTGGCGAGCAGCCCCAAAATAATCACTGCTCTAGAGGGATCTGCTGGAGGAAACGGCCCTACAGCCCACCAGCAACAGTGAGCGTCCAACCTTGTAAGTGACCTTATACCCTGTTCACCACTATCGATTAGGGCGCACAGGTTTCAGCGCCGAGCTGCCGCGGCCAAAACCTTGTCCAAATCGTGCTGCAAACTCGCGTCTCCCGCCGTGGTTTGGGACGCGGTAGGCAGGACTAAACCCGTGCCCCACCCGTGCCAAAAAGCATGGCGAACTCCACGCGGAAGCCTCGCTGTCAAGAATTGACAGGAGACTTCGCAAACACGCGCGGCACCGAAGCCGCGGCCAAACCCGCGCCATGTGAATAGTAACGCGGTTTCCCATAGGAAACCATGGTATGAACAGGGGCGCGATTTGGACGAGGTTTTGGCCGCGGCAACCGCACCCAAATCCGTCGTGTGAACATGCCCTTACAGAAAACGTTTGACCTCTGTCATTGCCAACAAAGGACATAGAACAAAGTATTGAGAGGAACTTTTGTTATTGACCAAATACTTATTTTCCACCAAAATTTGCCAATAAATTCTTTCTAAACCAGAACATTGGTGAATTTCGGATTTTCTCATCTATTGAGTCTCGTCAAAGTTGAGTACCTATGATCAATACAGGCCCCTCTCATCAAGGGGGAGAACTTGCACAATTGGGGGCTGACTAAATACTTTTTTCCCCCCACTGTATACGACACACAGTGTTTATATATAAAGCTCATACATATAAGGGTTGTTACGTCACTTTACGAATAAATAACAGAGACAGAGACGATTACCCTTGAATCTTGATGAGGTTTTGAGAGGTCTCAGCCCAACATCCACTCAACATGGCAGCGAAGTAACTGGACCTGGCGCAGAGGATCGCCCTGAAAACAGAGAGAGCAGACAATCAGTGCTCACAATATTGCGGCATCATTTATCGGGAACATCTCACATCATTCATGTCAGTTTCATTAGTTAGATATTAGATTCAGTAAATAGAAAAAAAAATGCTCCACTATTTATTTATTTTTTAATGTTGCTGGAGGCGGCCATATTGGAGGCGCACATACTTTGTATAGTTCCGTGATCTCCAACTCCACCTATTGTTCTCTGATTGATGCGGCACTAAAACTCCCAGCAAGCACTGACCACCTCCAGCTATCAAGGCATGCTGGGAAAATAGTTTGTCAATGGTTGGAGAGGCACAGGTGGGGGCGCACTGGTATAGTTTACATCAGCCACGATAATTGGGCATTAGTGGTCGGCAAAAGGTCCTTAGACTCTTACAGTCTCCAGGTAGTGATGGATTATAGAGACTGGGGAGAGAATGGTCTTGTCATCCTGCTCTATCAAGACCTCCAGCAAGAACAAGTGTCATTAAAAGGGTGAACTCAACATAGACTGTGATGGTATATTCACTAGGAAAAGCCAGAGAGGTTCATTTGCCAACTCTGAGCCCCGCACCTATTTTGTAAATGGGCTCCCAAAAGTGTTGGCTCAAAATAGCCGATTGTGCTTGCCCAGGACTATCCATTCTGTTGTATGGGAGTTCTGTAGAAGCCAAACAACAGCGCTCCCCTGTACTGGAAACTCCACATAGGAGGAGGAATAGGGACGAACACAGCGCTACACCCTGTACTGGGAACTCCCATAGACACCGAATGGAGAACAACATCGCTCCCCTGTACTGGGAACTCTCTAGAGGAGTAAGAAGAACACAGCGCTCCCGCTATGTACTGGGAACTCCCCTAGAAAACAATGGAGACACCGCGCTCCCCATGCACTGGAACTGGCCATAGTAAGAAATTGAGAACACAGCGCTCCCCATGTACTGGGAACTCCCATAAACAGAATGGCGAACAAAGCGCTCCTGTACTAGGAAAACTCCCATAAGGAGAATGGAGTACAAGCGCTCCCCTTACTGGGAACTCCTATAGAACCGAATGGAAAGTCATGCACAAATAGGACCAGATCTCCATTCTGAGCTGACACTTTGGGGCGCCCATTCCAGAGACAGGTGAGGGACGCAGAGGTGGGATCTGCACCTATCACACTTTGATGGCAGATCCTAGCAATATGCCATCAACCTCTGTGGTGGGACCCCCCCCCTTAAATCCTCTGCTCTCTGCAGACTCTGTCCCAGGCTACAAAGCAAAGCTGTCAAGCGAGCTGCAGAACACAGAAAGTTTCAATCATGGATAAGCCATCCAATTCAGGTAGATAAAAGCAATGCATGTAAGAAAAATAAAGCAGGATCAAACAACTAGACTGTATACATGGCAGAGCCCCGGGCATCTCGCTGACAACGATGCCCGAGATGTACGAGCGCAAAAAATCAAAAATCCCGGCCGCGCTTCATGACTGAAAATATCCAATAAATCTATGATGTGGTTCTGTGTGTAAAACCTCCGAGGGACTGTCCTAATTACCATTTTTATCTTTCCCCCAAACACTAAGCTGAGTGTCACGGGCGGCGGCTCTCACAGCCACGATGCTAATGTGATGAAGCTGTTCCGCTGCCTGCGAGCGAGAAAACAGCAGCGGAAATCCAAGCGTCACGGTCCGTGCAAAATAAACCCGGAAAGACACCAAAGCTGAAAGCAGCAAAGCCGGCGACATCCAGGACAACAGGATCCCGGCTGCCAGACATCAGCAGGAACCGAGCCCCCATCCCCAGCCGAGGACGACACCGGCGTCTACACCCCCAGGAGCCAAAAACCGAGACACGAGGCACTTACACCCCCAGGAGCCAAAAACCGAGATACGAGGCATTTACACCCCCAGGAGCCAAAAACCGAGACACAAGGCATTTACACCCCCAGGAGCCAAAAACCGAGACACGAGGCATTTACACCCCCAGGAGCCAAAAACCGAGACACGAGGCATTTACACCCCCAGGAGCCAAAAACCGAGACACGAGGCATTTACACCCCAGACCAAAAACCGCGAAACGAGGCATTTACACCCCAGTAGCCAACAACCGAAGCTACGAGGCATTTACACCCCCCCGATCCAAAAAACCGAGACACGAGGCATTTACACCCCCAGTAGCCAAAAACCTAGACACGAGGCATTTACACCCCCAGTAGCCAAAAACCGAGACACGAGGCATTTACACCCCCAGGAGCCAAAAACTGAGGACGACACCGGCATATATACACCCCCAGGAGCCAAAAACCGAGATACGAGGCATTTACACCCCCAGGAGCCAAAAACCGAGATACGAGGCATTTACACCCCCCGGAGCCAAAAACCGAGACACGAGGCATTTACACCCCCAGGAGCCAAAAACTGAGGACGACACTGCTCTACACCCCCATTCGCCAAAAACAAGAACACGAGGACATTTTACACCCACAGTAGCCAAAAACCGAGTCACGAGGCATTTACACCCCCTGGAGCCAAAAACCGAGACACGAGGCATTTACACCCCCAGGAGCTAAAAACCGAGATACGAGGCATTTACACCCCCAGGAGCCAAAAACCGAGACACTAGGCTTTACACCCCCCAGGACCAAAAACCGAGAACAGGCATGTTACACCCCCGAGCCAAAAAACGAGACACGAGGCTTTTCACCCCCAGGAACAAAAACCGAGACACCGAGCCATTACAACCCCAGGAGCCAAAGAACCAAGACACAGGCATTTAACACCCCCCAGGAACCTAAAACCTGAGACACGAGGACATTTACACCCCCAGGAACCAAAAACCGAGACACAGGCATTTTACACCCCCAGGAACCAAAACCGAGACACAGGCATTACACCCCAGGACCAAACAAACCCGAGATACAGCTTTACACCACCAGAGCCAACAACCGAACACGAGGCATTTACACCCCTAGGAGCCTAAAACGCAGGACGACACCGGCATCTACACCCCCAGTAGCCAAAAACCGAGACACGAGCCATTTACACCCCCAGGAGCCACAAACGGAGGCCCGAGGCATTACACCCCCAGGATCCTAAACCCGAGATACGAGCATTTACACCCCCAGGAGCCAAAAACTGAGACGACACCGGCGTCTATACCCCCAGGAGCCAAAAACCGAGATACGAGGCATTTACACCCCCAGGAGCCAAAAACCGAGACACGAGGCATTTACACCCCTAGGAGCCAAAAACGCAGGACGACACCGGCATCTACACCCCCAGTAGCCAAAAACCGAGACACGAGGCATTTTCCCCCAGACCAAAACGGAGGACGACACCGGCATTTACACCCCCTGGAGCCAAAAACGGAGACACGAGGCATCTACACCCCCAGGAGCCAAAAACTGAGGACGACACCGGCATCTACACCCCCAGGAGCCAAAAACCGAGACACGAGGCATTTACACCCCCAGGAGCCAAAAACTGAGGACGACACCGGCATTTACACCCCCAGGAGCCAAAAACTGAGGACGACACCAGCAACTACACCCCCAGGAGCCAAAATCTGAGGACGACACCGGCATGTACACCCCCAGGTGCCAAAAACTGAGGACGACGCCGGCATGTCCACCCCCTGGAGCGCAAAACGGAGGACGACACCGGCATCTAACACCCCTCAGACGAGCCAAGAAAAAAAAAAAAAAAAAAAAACAAAACTGAGGACGACACCGGCATTTACACCCCCAGGAGCCAAAAACTGAGGACGACACCGGCGTCTACACCCCCAGGAGCCAAAAACTGAGGACGACAGCGGCGTCTACACCCCCAGGAGCCAAAAACCGAGACACGAGGCATTTACACCCCCAGGAACCAAAAACCGAGACACGAGGCATTTACACCCCCAGGAGCCAAAAACCGAGACACGAGGCATTTACACCCCCAGGAGCCAAAAACTGAGGACGACACCGGCATCTACACCCCCAGTAGCCAAAAACCGAGACACGAGGCATTTACACCCCCAGTAGCCAAAAACCTACACACCTGAGCATTTACACCCTCCAGAGAGCCAAAACCAGATACGAGGCTTCTTACACCCCGCCAGGAGCAAAAACGAGACACGAGAGCATTTCACACCCCCTAGAGCCAAAAAGCACGAGACCACGAGGCTTTTTCACCCCCAGGAGCCAAAAACTGAGGACGACACGGCCTTTACACCCAGAGCCAAAATAACCGTACACGAGCATTTACACCCCAGGAGCCAAAAACCGAGAACACGAGGCACTTACAACCCCCAGGAGCTAAAACCGAATACGAGGCATTTACACCCCAGGAGCCAAAACCGAGAACACCGGCATTTACAGCCCCCCAGGAGCCAAAAACCGAGACACGAGGCATTTACACCCCCAGGAGCCAAACCGAGACACCGGGTACATTTACACCCCAGCACCAAAAACCGAGACACGAGGCATTTACATACCCCCGTAGGTGCCAAAACCAAGACACGAGCATTTACACCCCCCAGGAGCCAAAAACCGAGACACGAGGCATTTAACACCCTAGGAGCCCAAAAACGGAGAACGACACCGGCGATTTAGCACCCCCAGTGAGCCAAAAACCTAGACACGAGCATTTCACCCCAAGGGAACCAAAAACCGAGACACGAGGCTTATACACCCCCAGGAGCCAAAAACCTAGACACGAGCCCTTTACACCCCCCGTAGCCAAAAACCGAGACACGAGGCATTTACACCCCCAGGAGCCAAAAACAGAGACACGAGGAAATTACACCCCCAGCACCAAAAAACCTACAAACGAGGCAGTAACACCCCCAGGAGCCAAAAACTGAGGACGACACCGGCATCTACACCCCAGGACCAAAACTGAGTACGACCAGCGCGTCTACATCCCCAGGAGCCAAAAAACTAGACACGAGGCATTTACACCCCCAGGAGCCAAATCGAGACACGAGGCATTACACACCCCATGATCAAAAACTGAGACACGAGCATTACACCCCCAGTGGACAAAAACCGAGACACGAGGCATTTACACCCCCAGGAGCCAAAAACTGAGGACGACACCGGCATCTACACCCCCAGTAGCCAAAAACCGAGACACGAGGCATCTACACCCCCAGGAGCCACCAAACGAGACACGAGGCATATACACCCCAGGAGCCAAAAACTGAGGAGTGACACGGCATTTACACCCCCAGGACCAATAAACTAGAGGCCGACACCGGAATTTACCCCCAAGCCAAAAAAACATGAGAGGACACACCGGCATTTACACCCCCCGGAGCCAAAACCTTAGTACGACACCGGCATTAACACCCCCAGGAGCAAAAAACTGAGGACCACACCGGCATTTACACCCCCAGGAGCCAAAAACTGAGGACGACACCGGCATCTACACCCCCAGGAGCCAAAAACCGAGACACGAGGCATTTACACCCCCAGGAGCCAAAAAACGGAGACACGAGGCATTTACACCCCCAGGAGCCAAAAACCGAGACACGAGGCAAGGTCATATGGACAAGACACCAAAAATCCCAGCAGTGTCAGGCACGACCTCCTGTGCAAGAAATAATAGGGAGGATACAACCCGCCACATACAGGAGAGAATAGGGAGGACACAACCCGCCACATACAGGAGATAATAGGGAGGATACAACCCGCCACATGCAGGAGATAAATAGGGAGGACACAACCCGCCACATAACAGGAGAGAGAATAAGGGAGGACACAACCCGCCACTACAAGGAGAGAATAGGGAGGACAACAAACCCGCCACATACATGATAGAATAGTGGAGGACACAATCCGCCACATACATGAGAGAATAGGGAGGACACAACCCGCCACATACAGGAGATAATAGGGAGGATACAACCCGCCACATACAGGAGGTAACAGGGAGGATACAACCCGCCACATACAGGAGATAATAGGGAGGATACAACCCGCCACATACAGGAGAGAATAGGGAGGACACAACCCGCCACATACAGGAGTCGACAGTGGAGACGCAACCCGCCACAAAACAGGAAGATAATAGGTGAAGGATACAACCCGCCACATACAGAAAGAAAGTAGGATACAAAAAACCCCCGCCACGATACAGGAGGTAACAGGGAGAACACAACCCCCACATACAGAGAGAATAGGGAGGACACAACCCGCCCATACATGAGAGATAGGGAGGTACACAACCCCCAAATACAGGAGAGATATTAGGGAGGACACAACCCGCCACATACAGGAGATAATAGGGAGGACACAACCCCCAAAATACAGGATAGAATAGGGAGGACACAACCCGCCACATACAGAGAGTAATATGGAGGACACAACCCGCCACATACAGGAGAGAATAGGGAGGACACAACCACCACATACAGTAGAGAATAGGGAGATACAACCGCCACTTACAGGAGGTAACAGGGAGGACACAACCCCCGACATACGAGGAGATAATAGGGGAGGTAATACACAACCCGCCACATACAGAGAGAATAGGGAGTGACACAACCCGCCACATACAGGAGATAATAGGGAGGACACAACCCCCACATACAGGAGACGAATAGGGAGGACACAACCCCCACATACAGGAGAGAATAGGGAGGACCCATCCCGCCACATACTGGAGAAAATAGGAGGACACAACCCGCCACATACAGGATATAATAGGGAGGACACAACCCAACAACCGCCACATAACAGGAGATAATAGGAGAGGATTCAACCCCAACATACAGAATAATAGGGAGGGACACAACCCGCCAATACAGGAGAGAATAGGGAGAGATACAACCCGCCACATACAGGAGAGAATAGGAGGATCCCTAACCCGCCCCATAACAGGAGGTAACAGGGAGGACGCAACCCGCCACATACAGGAGCATAATAGGAAGGATACAACCCGACACATACAGGAGAGAATAGGAGGATTAACAACCCCTCACATACAGGAGGTAACAGGGAGGACGCAACCCCGCCCACTTACAGGAGAAGAATAGGGATGACAACAACCCACCACATACAGAGAGAAAGGGAGGACACAACCCGCACCTTGCGAAACATACAGGAGAGAGAATAGGGAGACACAACCCGCCACATAAAGATAGAAATAGGAGGAGACACAACCCGCCACATACAGGAAGAATAGGTAGACACAACCCCCACATACAGGAAGAATAGTGAGGACACAACCCCCACATCACCGAGAGAATAGGAGGACACAACCCGCCACATACAGTAGAGAATAGGAGGATACAACCCGCCACATACAGTAGGTAACAGGGAGGACACAACCCGCCACATACAATGAGAAATAGGGGGGGGGTTGGGGGGGGGGAGGACAAACCCGCCACATACAGTAGAGATAGGGAGACACAACCCCACATACAGGAGATAATAAGGGAGGACACACGCCCATACAGGAGAGAATAGGAGACCACAACCCGCCACATACAGGAGAGAATATGGAGGATACAACCCAGCCACATACAGGAGTAATAGGGAGAATACACCGCCACATACAGGAGAAATAGGCATGTGATACAACCCCGCCACATACAGGATAATAATAGGAGGACACAACCCCCCACATACAGGAGATAATAGGGAGGATACAACCCGCCACATACAGATAGAATAGGGAGAATACAACCCGCCACATACAGAGATAATAGGGAGAATACAACCCGCCACTACAGGAAGATATGGAGGATACAACCCGCCACATACAGGAGGTAATAGGCCTTGGAATACAACCCCCCAGCCCACCTCGCCCCCCCCCCCCCACCGCCCCCAACCCCATCTCCACATGCAGGAGATAATAGTCTGGTTACAACCCGCCACATGCAGGTAGATAATAGGGAGGATACAACCCGCCAGCCTACACGAGAGAATAGGAGGACACAACCCGCCACATACAAGAGAGAATAGGGGAGGACACAACCCCCACATACAGGAGGTAACAGGGAGGAAATAACTAGGAGACATTAAAAAGATGTAATGGCAGGAGATAATCATCATAAACATAGCTACAAGTGCTTTCCTGAGGAGTGATTTACAATCCTGTACGAACAAAAGCTAATCTTGTTAGACGATAATGAGTCTCTATGAGTGAGGCTCCGACCATGAGCTGACATTGCCCTTGCTCTCTGTCTGATCAGCAAGGAAGACATTATGTGATTAGACTTAACCTAGAGACAATTGTGTGCAGTCTCAGACTATAAAAATATCTCTATCTCATGACCAAGTAAAGACACTTTTCCACAGACTTTCCAATTACTTGACCCTACATGTTGAAAGCCACTCTTTGTAATGAAAAACCCCATTCAACTGCACAGAGTCTCCTCTACTTGCAGCCAAGGACACACAATTGTTCTTGCTTAGCAGAGACCACTGCAGATTCAGAGAATCCACCTCACCATGGATACGTCCATGTACTCAGTAGAGATAACCAAAAATTCGACTAAACATGCGTGTCCACCTACAGATTTACTGAGATGAAAACAGTAAAGCTACTGAGAAAAAAAACAGGGGGCGCTGCACAATCCTTTTACACTCATTTGTCCTCCTCGGGCTGTGGGGTTCTATATCGATGAGACAGCATACCTATCATCTCAGTAAGTAATGGATACATTACACTGACAAGTACAGGAGATGTTATCGGTTTCATAAACACAAGGTACCTGTGCTGTGACACTGAAAACAATGGCTTTATCTGTAATCTCGTTAAGAGATAATCGTTGCTCCAGAGATCAGTCTGTCTGTGTGATGTCACTCCGGCTCTAACGCAGATAACAAGAGTTAAGGCACAGGGAACCATGGAGGACCAAGTAACCTTTGTGCACCTCAGAACACATAAATGACCAATGCATGTAACAAAACTCCTCATTTAACTGTCCCTTTATTTGGAAAGTTCATCTTTGTAGTAAGAAAACCCCTATAAAGGGAGTTTTGCCACAGTAATGTTGACCGTGGGATCCCCTCCAAAATGGGTATTTAATCACTTTTCTAAATAAATGTACATGTACCAAAAAGTGAAGCTCTGAAGCTACTGAGCATTGTTCAGTCCCCTAAGTTTCCTAAAGTTACTTTAGACACGACCAGAGCTGATGTGGTCGCCGCTTGCGTGTTTGCACTTCTTATCTGATGACAGGGAACATGGAATGAGCTTGCAAGGGGCTGGGGAGAAAACTGCAGTGTATGAGGCTGTCAGCTGTATAGAGAATCCACTGGTTGCAATGTACTAATTTGAGTAATACTTTAGAGACGCTCCCTGCCTTCCTGTCTCTGCTCAACCCTCTCCTTCTCCCCTTTGTACAGTCGTCATGCTTTGTTTTCTTCTCTCCTGAGCAGATAAGAGGTATAGGAACTTCACTTCTTGGCAAAACCCCTTAGGTCTTCTTATACGCACAATGACGCAGTATTTGGTCCATGCCTTAAAAAGGGGACATCTGCTTGAAAAAAAAAACAACAACTCTTACAAAATGACCAGAGACTTCTTATGGGGCCAGGATGATCCAACAAAGAAAAACAACCTTATACTTTGCCTCCCAGTTTTTCCCCTGCGCTGCTCCTAGAGCTCCCGGGGGATTTCGCCTCCTTCCTTCTCACGCTTGCAGGTACAGAGAGAGCGCGCACTCAGTCCGCTAATGGAGCCTCTCCTTCGTTTCGGGTGGGAACCTGAAGTTGGAGAGGAGCAGATCCCCGGGAGCTCTAGAGCAGCACAGGGAGAACTGGGAGGGAACCTCATGTTTTTTCTTTTTTGGATCATTCTGGCCCCAATAAAGTATTTTTTTTTTTTTTTTAATGGACAACACCTTAAACGACGAAGGCATAAAAAAACAAAGAAAAAACAGAAAAAACAAGGTGGAATGTCCGTGCATCCTCTAAAAACTGAATGTACAATTAAATTCCACAACAGAAAAGAAAAAAAAAAAAAAGACCTCCCAGCTGTGCAGCCCGTTCTACGACCACAAGCACATTACCATCATCTCCTCTACATAGGTGGACACAGGCTCCTCTGACCGTCACACGTAGGAGGTCTGTAAGTGGTGGACACAGGCCCTCTGACCGTCACACGTAGGAGTCTGTTAAGGAATGGACACAGGGCCCTGAAGGCCGTCACACGTAGGAGGTCTGTATGGATGTGGACCAGCTTCCTCTGACCTGTCACACGTAGGAGATCTTAGGGTGTGGGACCACAGGCTCCTCTGACCGTCACACGTAGGAGGTCCTGTTAAGGGTGGGACACAGGCTCTTCTGGCCGTCACACGTAGGTCTGTAGGGGTGGGACACTGGGTCCTCTGACCGTCACACGTAGGAGATATGTAGTGGTGGGACACAGGGCCCTCTGACCGTCACACGTTGGAGGTCTGTAAGGGTGGGACACAGGGCCAATCTGACCGCACACGTAAGAGGCTGTAGGGTGGACATCAGCCTCTGGACCGTCACAACGTAGGAGATCTGTAGGGGTGGAACACAGGGCCCATCTGACCGTCACACGTAGAGATTCTGTAGGGTGGAACAGGGCTCTCTGACCTCACACGTAAGGAGGATCTGTAAGGGTGGACACAGGGCCCTCTGACCGTCACACTAGAGGTCTGTAAGGGTGGGACACAGGCTCCTCTCCTTCACACGTAGGAGGTCTGTAGGGTGGGACACAGGGCCACTCTGACCTCACACGTTAGGAGGTCTGTAAGGGGTGGACACAGGCCCCCTCGGCCGTCACACGTAGGAGGTCTGTAGGGGTGGGACACTGGGTCCTCTGCCGTACCACATCGTAGTAGTCTGTAGGGGTGTGACAACAGGCTCTCTCAGACCTCACACGTGGGGAGTTCTGTAGGGGGTGGGACACAGGCCTCTCTGACCCTCACACGTGGGAGGTCTGTAGGGGTGGGACACAGGCTCCTCTGACCCTCACACTAGGAGCGTCTGTAAGTGGTGGGGCACAGGCTCCTCCTGACCCTCACACGTAGGAGTCTGAGTGGTGGGAACACTGCGGATCCTCTGGCCGCACACGTAGGAGTCTGTCTAGGTGGGACACAGGCTCCTCCTGACCCTATCACACCGTACAGGAGGTGTCTGTAGGCGTAGGGACATAGGGCCCACTGACCTCACACTTAGGAGGTCTGTAGGGAGAGTGGACCACAGGCTCCTCTGACCCTCACACGTTGGAGGTCTGTAGGGGATGGAGGACACAGCTCCTCTGCCGTCACACGTAGTAGGTCATGTAGGGGTGGACATACAGCGGTGGGGAGAGGGCCCTCTGACCGTCACACGTAGGAGGTCTGACATGGTGGGACGACAGAGCGTCCTCTGTCCGTCCACGTAGGAGGTCTGTAAGGTGGGACACGGTCCTCTAGCCGTCACACGTAGGAGGTCTGTAGGGAAGGGACACAGGCACCTCTGACCGACACACTTATGAGATCTTTAAGGGTGGGACACTGGGTCCTCTGACCATCACACGAAGGAGGTCTGTGGAGCGGCTGGGATACAGCTCCTCTGACCGTCACACTAAGAGGACTGTAGGGGTGGAAACCGCTCCTTCTGACCGTCACACGTAGTGAGGTCGTAGGGTGGACACAGGCTCCTCTGACCGTCACACGTAGGAGGTCCTGTAGGTGGTGACACAGGCTCCTTTGACCGTCACACGTAGGGAGTTCTGTAGGGTGGTAGACACAGGGCCCCTCTGACCGTCTACGGTAGCGAGGATCTGTAGGGATGGGCGACCACAGGGCCCTCTGACCGTCACACTAGGAGGTCTGTAGGGGGGACACAGGCTCCTCTGACCGTCCACACGTAGGCGTGGTCGTCAGGGTGGACACGGTTCCTCTGCTCACACGTAGGAGGTTCTGTAGGGATGGACACAGGCTCCACTGACCGTACACACGTAGAGATCTGCTAGGGGTGGGACACACGGCACCTCTGACCATGCACACGTAGGAGATCAGTGAGGGTGGGACACACAGGGCCCTCTGACAGTCAAACGTAGAGGTCTGTAGGGTTGCGACAACAGGCTCCTCTTAGACCGTCACACGTAGTGGTCTGTAAGGGTGGGACACGGGGTCCTCTGCCGTCACACGTAGGAGATAGGTAGGGGTGGGACACAGGCCCTCCGACCCGTGTCAACGTAGGAGGTCTGTAGGAAGGGAACACAGCCTCTGACCCGTCACACGTAGGAGGTCTGTAAGGGTGGGACACAGCTCCCTGACCGTCCACACAGGAGGGTCTGTATGGTGGATGGGGACACAGGGCCCTCTGACCGTCACACGTAGAGGTTCTGGAAGGTGGGACACCAGGCTCCTCTGACCGTCACACTAGGAAGGTCTGTATAGGGGTGGACAGACAGGCCCTCTGACCGTCACATGTAGGAGGTCTGTAAGGGTGGGACACAGGCTCCTCTGTCCGTCACACGTAGGAGATCTGTAGGGGTGGGACACAGGCTCCTCTGACCATCACACGTAGGAGATCTGTAGGGGTGGGACACAGGGCCCTCTGACCATCACACGTAGGAGGTCTTTTTTTTCTAATATAGACGCGTGGATATGAACAGAATATCTAATCGCACCCTGCACCTAATGTGAACATCTGGATCATGAACCTTCAGCCACAAACATTACATTTTTATGCATTTTTGACACACAGCTGCAACTAGATTTAAAATTGGAAGAGGGATGCTCAATAGGTTCAAGTGCTGGATGGAAATTTTAGGACTTTATTCACACTATGTCTGGGTCCTTTTTGAGCACGTTGTGGGTATCCGCTTGGATACCTTTAAAAAAAAAAAAAAAAAAAAAAAAAACAAAAAAATTAAAAATTATATATGTATCCCTGCCGGGTACATGGTGGATCCATAGGAGACAGCAGGGCAAAATATAGTCCCTGTAAGCCTAGGTCTCATCCATTTCCTGGATATAGGCGCTTTCCGTGCCAGATAAAATAGTGCGGTTGATCGCTTTATCTTGTCTGACACAAACCTAGTCCAATAGTGACTATATTTGTTTGATTTTTCCTGATGGAGTCGCTGTGGTATCAGGATACTTTTTTTTTTTTTTTTTTTTTTAAGGTTTCTAGATGGATACCTGCAATGGAGGTCCAAACATGGTGTGAACAAAGCTTTATGTCCTCTACACTCCCATGCTTGCTTCTGCTCGGAGAACAGAGAAAAGGAGATTATATATATACACACACACACAGATATATTTACACAGCGGGTGAAATAAGTATTGAAACGTCCTCAATTTTCTAAGTAAATCTATTTCTAAAGCTGCTATTGACATGAAATTCTCGCCAGATGTTGATAACAACCCATCCAAAACAGACTGGCAAAGAAATCAACCATATATGTCCATACATGATGTGTATTAACCCCTTAAGGACCCAGCCAGTTTTGGCCTCTCTGACAGAGCCCTATTTTTGAAATCTGGCATGTGTCACTTTATGTGAGAATAACTTTTTGACACTTTTACCTATCCATGTGATTCAGAGATTGTTTTCTCGTGACACATTGTGCTTTAAGTTAGTAAGAAAATTTTTATCCATACAAGCCTTGTTTTTTTTGTGAAAAATAACAAAATTTCATGAAAAATTTGAAAAATCTGTGATTTTGAAAGTTCCAAAATTTCTGCGTACAAGACAGATAATTATTCACCACAAAATAGTTTATAACTAGCATCTACCATATGTCCACTATAGGATGACATCATTTTTTAAATGTCTTTTTTTTCTGACATTAGCGGGCTTAGAAATTTAGTAGTAATTTCTCACATTTTCAAGAAAATTTGCAATATACATTTTATTTTTTAAGGACCAGTCCAGTTCTGACGTGGCTTTGAGGGGCCTGTATGTTAGATACCCCCATAAATGACTCCATCTAAGAAACAGACCTCTTAA
>JAODAL010059750.1:0-21297 GCA_025379985.1 Phyllomedusa bahiana
GTTCCTCACATTTTCTTGCTGGTTTTCTATTAGCTATCAGGAGCTCTCATTCCCCTTCTGATTTTCTGTTAGCTCTCAGGACTTCACATTTGACTACTGGTTTTCTATTAGCTTTCAGGAGCTCACATTCTTCTGCTGGTTTTCCATTAGCTCTTAGGTCCTCATATTTCCCTGCTGGCTTTCTATTATCTCTCAGGACCTCACATTCCCCTACTGGCTTTCTATTAGCTCTCAGGACTTCACATTCGACTACAGGTTTTCTATTAGCTCTTAGGTCCTCACATTTCCCTGCTGGTTTTCTATTAGCATTCAGGGCTTCACATTCCAATACTGAGTTTCTCTTAGCTCTCAAGACCTAACATTCTCTTGCTGGTTTTCTATTAGGTCTCATGACCTCACATTCTCCTACTGGTTTTCTATTAGCTCTCAGGACCTCACATTCCTCTACTGATTTTCTTTAAACATGTTTATTGAGATAGAAGAGAGTCGCATGTACATGAATAACAAGATACATAAGAAAACCATGCTTCATAACAGATGCAGACATATTGTACTACAAAGCAATCTTATGCAATTATACACAGTCTGTACAGAGAACATAACTAACCGCAGAGGACAGTAGTGGACAACTACATCAAAGACCAAGATAAGCATCATATCTTGAAGAGAAGTATCTGAAGGAATTTTCATTAAATTAAAAAAGGTGAAGGGACAGAATGCTGTGAATTTATCCAAGGTGACCATAACAACTGTTTCTTTGCATAGATATGGGGAGGGTCTTCTAATTTTAGTTTGCATGTACAGTTCCAATGAACCTTTCTAATGACCTCTGCTAAGGTTGGTCTGTTGCAGTTCTCACTGAAGTTAAAATATGTAAAATAATTGTATGAACTCAGAAATGCCTGTGTCTAGGACAGCTAGTTAAGGTGTCACTTCTACAATCAAACCGGGGATGAACTTCCAGAATTTGTTAATCAGAGGGCAGTCCCACCAGACAGGTAACATGGAGCCCTGTTGACCATACCTTTTCCAGCACATATCTGACG
This sequence comes from Phyllomedusa bahiana, assembly GCA_025379985.1. NCBI lineage: Eukaryota > Metazoa > Chordata > Amphibia > Anura > Hylidae > Phyllomedusa > Phyllomedusa bahiana. Next base: position 1,047 of record JAODAL010059750.1, read on the forward strand.
AGTTCCGGAACATATGTGTCAATCTGATCAGGGGCTAATACCATCTAAGATGTATCTTCCGCATTGTTTCCCTTTGGTTAAGACACTTCTAGAGCTTAGAAGAAGTTTGGGAAGCTGAGCACAAGGACTCAAGGGGCAATTCTCTACCTAATTCTTTTTTCCCATTTGATCATGGGGTAAAATTTCGATTGTGTAGTGTTGTTGGTCAACATTGGTTAAGGATAAAATTACATTGTGAAAGTCTGTAAGAACTTTAGGAGAGTCTTGTCAGATGATAGATTGTAATAAGTGTCAGAGTTGTAGGTATGGAAAGAATGTAGAATTCGATAGGGAAGAGGTAGAGGAAAGATCAGCAAGGTCCTCAAATCCTCCCTCTGATATAATTGGTCAGTTTATGAGTTTTCCAAGATGTTAAGGAAAGTTGTAAATTCGAGCACGCTAAGCATTCTGTTAGTAGGTCACTTTTTTGAATAAATAGCCATGAGTTCAATATGACCACCATGGACCAAAGAGATCAGCTGGAGATCTTAGGGCGTCATCTATGAACTCGCCTGCACCATTTCTTTGGCGTATATTTCACCAATAAATAGAGTAATCCATACTGCAGCACCAGAGGACTGCCAAAGAAATATGGCTTGATTTATCAGAATGGCAATATGGTAAGCTATAGGGTCAGGCGCCGCCATTCCACCTTTTTTATGGCTGGACAAGAAAATATCCTTTTTAATTCTTGCTCTTCTGCCATTCCAAATATATTTGGAGAGTAATGATTGAAATTTGTGTCATAGTGGGATCGGGAGAAGATATGGGATCGCCCTACCCTGCTGGTTTTCTATTAGCTCTCAGGTCCTCACATTTACCTGCTTGTTTTCTATTATCTCTCAGGACCTCACATTCCCCTACTGGTTTTCTATTAGCTCTCAGGACCTCACAGTCTCCTGTTGGTTTTCTATGAATCCTCAGGTCCTTACATTCTCCTCTTGGTTATCAGTTAGCTCTCAGGATCTCACATTATTCTGCTGTTTTTCTATTAGCTCTACTGGTTTTCTATTAGTGCTCAAGCCCTCACATTACCCTATTGGTTTTCTATTAGCTCTCACGACCTCACTCTTCTCTGCTGGGTTTCTATTAGCTCTCAGGACTTCACATTCCCTTATTGGTTTTCTATTAGCTCTCAGGACCCCACATTCTCTGCTGGTTTACTATTGGGTCTCACAAGCTCACCCTTCTCTGCTGGTTTTCTATTAGCTCTCAGGACTTCACACTCTGCTGCTAATTTTCTGTTAGTTATCAGGCCCTCACATTTGCAGCTGGGTTTCTATTAACTCTCAGAATCACACATTCCTCTGCTGCACTCCCTGTGGTGCATTGAGTTTATATCTCCCACAATGCAATGTAGTAGGGTGTAGTGCAGAATAGGAGCTTTAGGGTTTGTCCCCACGGCACGGATTTTCGGACGGTTTTTCAGCCGGTTTGCGGTTTTTCAGACCGCCTGAAAAACCGGCCGAAAATGAGCACAATTTTGTTCTATGGAAAACCCGTGCAGCAGTCCCCACTGTCCCCACTGCACGGGTTTTCCGCCCGGCGGCAAAACATTGAGCAAGCACTTTCTTCCGTCCGAAAACCGGACGGAATCTGTGCTTCTCAATGGGAGGGGGGAGAGCTCTTCTCCGCTCATCACGGAGAAAAGCCGTCCCCCCCGCGGCCGTGGGGACGGACGCAAAACAGGACAAATACCGGCAGGCAAACCGGACGGTATTTGTCCTATACCGTGGGAACACGCCCTAAGTCAGCGCGATATGGAAAGAATCCAGCCTGCAGAACTATAGAACTATGAATGCAGCTCTAGATGTTACTACAGTATAACACATGAATAATCTCAACATCTGCACAATAAAAGTGAAGCATAAGATTTACAAACTAAAGAATTTATACAAAAATTTTATACAAGAAATGTGTTAATAAAATCTACAACAACAACATCGAACTGTAAAACCCCAGGGCAATAGTACAGATAACGTAGTAGATGTTACCCGCAGTCCTATGTAACACCACAGATAACACAGTGATAACTCTCTGAGTACAGATAACGTAGTAGATGTTACCCGCAGTCCTATGTAACACCGCAGATAACACAGGGATAACTCTCTGAGTACAGATAACGTAGTAGATGTTACCTGCAGTCCTATGTAACACCACAGATAACACAGGGATAACTCTCTGAGTATAGATAATGGAGTTGATGTCACCTGCAGTCCTATGTAACACCACAGATAACATAGTGATCACTCTCTGAGTACATATAACTTAGTATATGTCACCTGCAGTCCTATGTAACACCACATATAACACAGTCTCACTCTCTGAGTACAGATAATTTAGTAGATGTTACCTGCAGTCCTATGTAACACCACAGATAACATAGTGATCACTCTCTGAGTACAGATAACGTAGTAGATGTTACCTGCGTCCTATGTAACACCCCAGAAACCTGTGATAAATGTCTGAGTACAGTAATTGTAGAGAGTCCCCTGCAGTCCTATGTAACAGCACAGATAAACAGTGATAACTCTCTGAGTACAGATTTAATGTAGTAGATGTCACCTGCAGTCCTATGTAACCCCCACAGATAACACGTGATAACTGTCCTGGAGTACAGATATGTAGTAGAGGTCCCCTGCAGTCCTATGTAACACCACAGATAACACGGTGATAACTCTCTGAGTACAGATGATGTAGTAGATGTCCCTTGCAGTCCTATGTTACACCACAGAGAACAGTGATGATTCTCTGAGTACAGGTAATGTAGTGGAGGCCACCTGCAGTCCTATGTAACACCACAGATAACACAGTGATAACTATCTGAGTACAGATAATGGCGTAGATGTCACCTGCAGTCCTATGTAACACCACAGTTTAAAACAGTGATAACTCTCTTAGAAGATAAATGGGTTGATGTCACCTGCATTCCTATGTAACACCACAAGTAACTCAGTGTTAACTCTCTGGGTACAAATAATGTTAGTGTCACTTGCAGTCCTATGTAACCCACAGATAACACAGTGATAAAATCTCTGAGTACAGATAATGTAGTAGATGTCACCTGCAGTCCTATGTAACACCACAGATAACACAGTGATAACTCTCTGAGTACAGATCATGTAGTAGATGTCCCTTGCAGTCCTATGTAACACAGATAACACAGTGATACCTCTCTGAGTACAGACAATGTAGTAGATGTCACCTGCAGTCCTATGTAACACTGTTATTACCATGGGTTGTGCCACATGACCAGTCCTGCTCTGCTACATCGTGGATTTCTTTTATTACAGTTTAGCGTCTCTATGAACTTCTGCAGCGAGTTCTCCAGTCTTTTCGCCCCTCCCGCCGCCTCCTTGGGATAATGTGGACTATTTTTATGGGACTATTTGTTTGTAAATTCAGCTTTTATTCGGAGCCGTGCGACGCTTCCACCCAGCGCTGCGGACGCACGTGAAGGGCTCCATGTTGTAAAGCAGCGGGGAAGCTTCCACTTCCACAATTAACTGGTAACATATGCGTGTGCCGCTGCGGGGAGGAGCGCTAATCCCCCCGAACATTAATGTAGCATCTCCGGCTCTGCTGCAATAAGGCGGCCATCTGTGTGCGGGGGACACGTGCGGAGCAGCGCCGCACTCCGGAGAAACGCGCAGCTTCCCTGCGTTTCAGAGCAGCACAAGAAAAATGGGGAAAAAACCCACAAAATTAACAATGTGAACAAGTAAAAAAAAAAAATTCTTTTAATTTAAAGCTTTTTTCCTGTTTGATGTCAGATACAAAGTTTCTTACGTCCTTTGTGTTTCCATTCCACAGCGACTTCAAGAGCTCTGCTGTCTGTCAGTGACTAAAAAACAGTATCTATACTCCAGGATGAACACCCCCCTGACTAAGGGGACGCTTGTTACCATTGTATCCAGCGTGGACAATGCTCTGTGAGCTGAAGGCATCAGCAGCACCACTCTCCCTTCTGATTAGAGACTAAGGGCGACATGTATGAAGCTCGCCGCGTCGGAGCGCACCTTTCCACCAGTTTTCCGGCGAAATTTGCGCCTTATGTATGTCGGTCCCGGGGGTTTGGGGCGCTCATACTGGGGGTGTAAATCCGCCGGGGCCCCTCCCCAGTGTTTGGCGCAGTGGGGGGACAGGGGCCCAGGGGCGTTTTGGCCTAATATTCCGTCCGAGGGGGTGCCCAACATCTTTTAAAGTCCGCCGCGCCTGCCATGTGGGGGAGCAGTGCAGGGCTGGCCAAGTTTTCGCCGCCCGGGGTAGTGGATCATACATGCCGTGTAAAGCCCCGCCGCGACCTCGCCATGTGTGAGGCCAGTGCGGGAAGGGGCGCAGTGCGGGCTGCGCCTAAATTCGCCGTCCGGGATGTGCGCTATACATCGGGGAAAAGTTCACCGCCCTCCCATTGGGGGCGCAGTGCGGGGACTTAGGCCGTGCGGGACTGCGCGAACGTATTCCTTTGAGCCGGCTGGGAAAAACGAGAAATCATTTAAAGGTGTCCTCGGGGGTATGTAAAAAAATTGCCTTTATTAGGCTAAAAAAATTCTCTGAAAAAGAGCGAAACCTACAAAAAAAAAACAAAAAAAACACTTTTCCCAAAAAACTAGAACGGCGCAAAATGGGGAATTTGGATATTGAAAATTGCCGGGAAATACAGTAATTCAAATTCTGTAAGCGATTCTCATTGGTCGGCAGAAACCGGCCAATCAGAATAGGAGCGACAGGGATCCATTATATCCTATGGAGAAGTATTGACCAATCATATTCAAAGGCGGGACAGTTCAAAATACAGTAAAAATGCAGAAAAGAGCTGATTGGCTGAGCTAGCGGGGGCTTGGCTATCCCGGCCAATCAGAGCGCGAGCTACTTTCTTATAGAGTTCTATGGGGAAAAGAAATGCAAGCGAGCTCTGTTTGTGATTGGTCTAAGTTAAAAAGGCGCGGTATTTGGACCAATGGAGAGCGAGCGACGCTCTGATGGTTTTTCTAATGCAATCAGGTATAAAACTGTACATGCCCGAAATCAAATGATAAGACTCATGAAGTTGTACCGATGTGTATATAAAATGAATAATAATATGGGGGTAACGAAAAAAAAAATTAATTCAATAAAATTTCCCTTTTTTTTCTTTATTTTTAGTTACACCCATAGTTATTGATCAGTTTGGGTAACGAAAAAAAAAGAAATAAAAACTGAATTTTTTTGAATAAATTATTTTTTTTTTCGTTACCCCCTATTATTGATCATTTTATATAAAACATCGGACAACTTCTGAGTCTTATCATTTGATTTCGGCCATGTACAGTTTTATTACAGATTGCATTAGAAAACCCATAGGAGCATCGCTCGCTCTCCCATTGGTCCAAATAACCGCGCCTCTTTTAACTTAGCCAATCACAAACAGAGCTCGCTCTGCATTTCTTTTCCCCATAGAACTCTATAAGAAAGTAGCTCGTGCTCTGATTGGCCGAGATAGCCAAGCCCCCGCTAGCTCAACCAATCAGCTCTTTTCTGCATTTTTACTGTATTTTGAACTGTCCCGCCTTTGAATATGATTGGTCAATAGAGACAAACTATTACTGTCATACAGAGCACAAATACCACCACCATAAAGACGTTAATCGCCATACACAGACTAAATACTATCGCCATGCACACACCACACTATAACCATACAGAGCCCGCATACCAGAAACATGCACAACCCAAATATTACTGCCCTACAGAGCCTAAATACTATCACAATGCACAGACCAAACTATAACCATACAGAGACCGCATACCAGAAACATGCACAACCCAAATATTACTGCCACACAGAGCCTAAATATTACTGCCACACACAGACCACACCCTATAACTATGCAGAGCCTAAATATTACTGCCATACACAGTCTAAATATTACCACCACACACAGACCACACACACTATAACCATACAGAGCCTTAATAGTACCACAATAAATAGCCAAAATATTACCATCATAGAGCCTAAATATTATCACCATTCACAGACCACACACACACTATTAGCATACCAAGTATGAATAGTGTAACCATACAGAGCCCAAATACCAAAAACATGCACAGCCCAAACATCACTGCTTACATAGCCTAAATATTACAGTCATACCACAAATACCACCCACACAAAGACACCAAAAATCACCACCATACAAAGAATAAATACTATCGCCATGCACAGACCACACACTATATCCATACAGAGCCGAAATATTACCACCTCAAAAAAGCCAAATACCAAAAGCATGCATAGCCCAAATATCACTGCCATACATATCCTAAATAAAAAACCCCAAAGAGGCTTAAATAAGCCAAAAGAGAGTCAAAAAATCTTAACCATGCTAAGCCGAAATAGCAAAAAAACAAAAACAAAACACCGAATACAGGCTTAAAAAACTAAAACTATGCAGAGCCCAAATAATGCCATCATATAGGATCTGAATCATAACTTAATACAAAGCCTAAAATATTAACGCCACTGAGATCTTAGGAGGCCTATAATACTGCCCCTAGACAGAGACTGAATACCACCGCCATACAGAGACTGAATACCATCGCCATACAGAGACTGAATACCGCCGCTATACGTAAACTGAATACCGGCTTACAAGATGAATACCCCCCACCATCGGACACTGAATACCCCCGCTAAAGGGACACTGAATAACCCCCACCACCATGAAAAAAACGAAAACCACCCCTACAGAGACTAATACCCCCCATACAGAACTGAATACCATTCCAAAACAGAGATGAAACCAGCATCAGAGATAAAAACCACCCCCATACAGAGATGAATACCCCCGCATACAGAGACGAAAACCACCGCCCCAAAAAAGAACGAATACCACCGCCATACAGAGACTGAATACCACCGCCATACAGAGACTGAATACCACCGCTATACAGAGACTGAATACCACCGCCATACAGAGACTGAATACCACCGCCATAAAGGGGATTAAAACCGCCTTTTTTTTTTTTTTTTTCCCCCTAACAGAGAATGGAAAAAAACCACGTATTAAAATAGAAAAAAAAAACCCCGGGGCCCTACGGGGAAATGAAAAACCCAAAGCTTTTTACAGAGACTGAATAAACCCCCGCTATTTTAAAAACTGAATACCAAACCTTCCCGAGGAAAATAAAAACCAACCCGGCCGTTTAAACCCAAGACTGAATTTTCCCGCCAACAGGACCCGAAACCCCGCTATAAAGAGCTGAATACGCCGTATTTCAGAGAATGAATAACCGCTATACGGGGAAATGAATACCCCCCGATACAGAACTAATACCCCGGGTATAACCGGGGAAATGAATACCACCGCATACAGAGGGCGAAATCAAACCCCTATACAGAGGGCGGAAAACCACTGCTATAAAGACGAAAAAACAACCCCTATACAGAGATTTAAACCCCCCCCTATTTAAAAGATTTAATACCAACCCCTATAACGAACTGAATACCCCGCTAAAGACCCGAATACCCCGCTATTTCAGAGGCTGAATACCACCGCTATAAAATGACCGAATTACCCCGCTAACAGAGCTGAAAACCACGCTATTTAAAAACTGAATACCATGCTTTAGGACCCGAATACCCCTGCAAAAAGAGGGGCTGAATACCACCCCTAACCCGGACCCGAATACCACCCCCTAAAAAGGGAAAAACATTTCCCTTTTGACCATGGGGAAAACAATCGCTATAAAGACTTAATAAAACCGCATACAAGATGAATAAACCCCGCTTAAAAGAAAAGGGCTGAAAACCAACGCTATCAGAGAATGAAAAACCAAAGCTTTTAAAGAAAACTGAAACAACGATATTTTAAAAACTTTAAAACCAACCCCTATCAGGAAAGAAACCACCCCTATAAGAAAATGAATACCGCCCTTTTAAAAAAAACGGGAATTTTCCACTGTACAGAGACTGAATAAACCCCCCTATTAAAAACTGAATACCAAACGCTATACAAACTGAATCCAACCCCTATAAGAGATGAATACCCCGCTATACAGAACTGAATACCCCTGCTTTTACAGAACTGAAAACCGCCGCCCATACAGAACTGAATACTCCGCTAAAAGGGAATGAATACCCCCCGCTATCGAGACTGAATACCCCGCTATAAGAAAACTGAATACCCCCTATACAGAGACGAAAAACCCCCGCTTTTTAAGAAACCTGAATACAAAAATTTTGCTTAAGAGACTGAATAACCCTTCCGGGTAAAACAAGGAAAGGGCTGAATACCCCCCCGCCTTTTTATAAAGAAACCCCTCTGGGGTTAAACAATCGCTATACAAAAAAACCCCCCTAAAAAAATACCACCGCTATACAGGGGAATGTTACCGTCCCTGCTATACAAAGAAAAGGAAAAAATTTTAAAAATTTTCCCAAAACCCCCATACAGAGATGAAAACCCCCGCTTTACAGGGGACTGAAAATAAAAAATCCCCCATACAAAGGAAAAAACGAAAAATAAAATTTCCGCCCATACTGACACTGAATACCGCCGCTATTTGGGCACTGGAAAACAAACGCTTAAAAAGAGACTGGAAATTAAATACCGCCATTTCAGAGAACTGAATACCCCCGCTATATAGACCCCGGAAAAACCCTCGCATATGGACACTAAAAACAATCGCAAAATAAGACTGAATTTCCCCCGGGGTATTTCAGAGACTGAATACTACCGCTATATAGACACTGAATTAAAAAGCCCCACCCCATAAAAAAGACAATGAATACCTTCCCCGCTTTTATAAGAAAGAAAAGGAAAATACCGCCATATAGAACCCGAATACCCCGGCAACAGGGGACTGAATTACCCCAAAATTTTAAAACTGAATACCACCCGGCCCTACAAGATGAATTTCCACCGCCCATATAGACACCCGAAAAACCACCGCTATACAGAGAATGAAATACCCCAAAAAACCGCATATTTAAACACTGAATACCACCGCTATACAGAGACTGAATACTACCGCTATATAGACACTGAAATTTTAACCAAAAGGCATTAAAAAAACGGGAAAACCACCGGATACAGAGACTGAAAATTCCCCCTTTAAAACCCTTTTAACCCCCGAAAACTGAAAATTCCCTTTTCGGGCCCCCAATAAGGGTTTCACTGGAAAACTGCCGCTAAAACGAGACTGAAAAACTACCTATTAAAAGACCCCTGGAAAAACCCCCCAAAAAACCGGCCATAAAGAGACTGAATTTCTTAAACCCCTATAAGACACTGAATACCCCAAAAAGGCTAAAAACCAAGAAAAAACTTTAATTTCCCCCGCTATAAGCACTGAATACTGCAAAAAACCCAAAACAGGAAAAAGGGCTGGAAAAACAACCGCTAAAACAGAAAACTGGGAAAACACCCCATACAGACAGTGAGTTTTTACCCAAATCCCGAGAGGTTTTTTTAGCATTATGGGCCCTTCTATTTTTACAGTAAGCCCTGCCAAAATACATGACATCACACCAAGCCACGCCTCTAGCACACCCATATCCACACGATGCCTTCATCAGGACGTCTTGTAGGCCCTCCACACCCCGCAGCCCAAAAGTCTAATTGTCAGGCCAGGGAGCCAACGGCTCCCTACTGCGCCACGGGTTTTTTAAAAATTTACGAACACCCCAAGCAACTTGTTTCCCGGGGTTTTAGGCCCCAAAACCCCAATTTATGGGACAGACATTTTCCCCCCCGGGGGCCCTGTAAATTTTTTGGGGGGAAATGCCAAGTTCCCCCAAAAGGAAAAAAGGCCCCGGCCCAAAAATAATTTCTGCCAGAGTGCTGGGGGGGAGAGGGGAAAGGGAAAATAGGGAGCCGCCTCCTCTGGCTGCACGCCTCACTGCGCCCTCTTTGTGCCCCCTGTCCCACTCGCTGACGCCCCCCGCCGCCTCGTTCGTAGTGAAAGTGCCTCCAGTTTACACGAAGGTTTTCCGGGGGGGCCCAAAAGAAAAAGATTTTTTTACCAAAAAAAACATCAGAGGGAAAAGTGGTTTTTGTTTCCTTTGAGATTCCAGGACTTTTGTTTGCTGGGTTGCGGAGCCCCCACCTCCTTCCCGCGCCCGGGACAGCTGCCTCGTCGTGGGCACAGGAACGGCGCACAATGGCTGGCGCGCGCTCAAAACTTCGGATTTTCTTTTCCATATTTTATGGCCTTGACTTGTGTGACCTTCCTGTTGGCACAAAATGCCCAGAGAAACATTGCGCGAATCCACAGCCCCAGAAAGACACAAATAGAGGGGAAGCATTCGGACGGAAGACTTATTCTGCAGCGATTCGGCCGATCCTCGTCATCGCTAATGATCAACATGAAAGGAGCTCCCCGGTTCTATGTAAACAGGTCGCTACAATGTATCTACCATATGTTCCATTCGATTTCGGGTATGAAACCAAAAATATCCATTTTGCAATTTAATAGAAAAAAGGGGGGGAAGAGTGCGCTAAGCGCGTTGGGGGTCAACCCGACCCTGCCCCCGGGACCTCACCCCCCGAGGACCCCAAAAGGAAAGGGAAAAAAATTTTAAGAACCTTTGGGGGGGGTGACAAACTCCAAAAGCATCAGGGAAACTTTAAAAGATAACCATTTTAAAAAACATATTGGGAAAATCCTATTGTTTATTTTGGAATCAGCTTTATAACCCGCGGGGGCTGCCGTAAAAAAAATTTTTGACACTCGCAGCTACCAACAAGGATTGGAGACGGGGTAATGAGTGGTTGCCACACAGAAGAAGAGGAAACCACCAATGGCCCCTGGGCATGGGGAGGTTTGGGGGCTGAAAATGGGGGGCCAAAAAACCCTGTGCAAAAGTTGTAGGGGTAGGCCCCCCAAGGGGGGGGTTAACCCACCCGGTGGGCCCCCAAAAATAAAATCCAAAGGTGACCCCCCAAAAATCCCGCTCCACCCGGGTTTGGGGCCCAAAAATCAGCTCCACTGGTGGGGCCCAAAAAATCACTCCACTGGTGGGCTCCAAGAATCACCTCCATGGTGAACCCAAGAATCAGCTCACTGGTGACCCCAAGAATCACCTCCACTGCTGACCCCAAGAATCAGCTCCACTGGTGACCCCAAGAATCAGCTCCACTGGTGGCCCCAAAAAATTAGCCCCACTGGTGGCCCCAAGAATAAGCTCAATTGGTGGCCCCAAGAATAAACTCTACTGGTGGGCCAAAATGAAGAATCAGCCCATGGGGGACCCCAGAATCAGTCCCCACTGGTGGGCCCCAAGAATCAGCCCACGGGTGGCCCCAAGTATACACCCCCCGCCACTGGTGGCCCCAAGAAATCAGTGCCACTGATGGGCTCCAAGAATATCATTCCCCACGCTCCGTGACCCCAAGAATCACCCCCAAATGGTGACCCCAAGAATCCCCCACTTCCCCAAATACCCACTGGTGGCCCCAAAAAATCAGCTCCACTGGTGCCCCAAGAATCACCCCACTGGTGGCCCCAAGAATCAGTCCATGGGGCCCAAAAAATCACTCACTGGTGACCCAAGAATATCATGCCCTTCACTAGGTGGGACCCCAAGAATCAGCTCCACTGGTGGGACCCCAGGAATCAGCTCCACTGGTGGCCCCCAGAATCAGCTCCACTGGTGGCCCCAAGAATCAGCTCCACTGGTGGCCCCAAGAATCAGCTCCACTGATGACCCCAAGACTCAGCTCCACTGGTGACCCCAGGAACCAGCTCCACTGCCGGGCCCTACGAACCAGCCCCACTGCCGGGCCCTATGAACCAGCCCACTGCCGGGCCCTAGGAACCACCCATGCTGGGCCCCAAGAACCCCCTCGGCCCAAAACCACTCCACTGCTGGGCCCCAAGAACCAACTCCACTGGTGGCCCCAAGAATCAACTGCACTGGTGGCCCCCAAGAATCAGCACCACCGGTGGCCCCCAAGAAACACCGCCACTGGAGGGACCCCAAGAATCAGCGCCACTGGTGGGACCCCAAGAATCAGCTCCACTTGTGACCCCAAGAATCAGCTTCACTGGTGGGACCCCAGGAATCAGCTCCACTGGTGGCACCCCAAGAACCAGCACCACTGGTGGTCCCCAAGAATCATCTCCACTGGTGGCCCCAAGAATCACCTCCCCTGGTGACCCCAAGAATCACCTCCACTGGTGGGCGCCTATACTCAGTTCCTCGGGTGGGACCCCAGGAATCAGCTCCACTGGTGACCCCAAGAATCAGCTCCACTGGTGACCCCAAGAATCAGCTCCACTGGTGACCCTAGGAACCAGCTCCACTGCCGGGCCCTACGAACCAGCTCCACTGCCGGGCCCTACGAACCAGCTCCGCTGCCGGGCCCTATGAACCAGCTCGGCTGCCGGGCCCTACGAACCAGCTCTGCTGCCGGGCCCTACGAACCAGCTCCACTGCCGGGCCCTACGAACCAGCTCTGCTGCCGGGCCCTACGAACCAGCTCCGCTGCCGGGCCCTATGAACCAGCTCTGCTGCTGGGCCCTACGAACCAGCTCCACTGCTGGGCCCCAAGAACCAACTCCACTGCTGGGCCACAAGAACCAACTCCACAGCTGGGCTCCAAGAATCAGTGCCACTGGTGGCCCCCAAGAATCAGCGCCACTGGTGGCCCCTCCCATGGGAAAAAAATCAAGGGCCCCAAATCGTTTGGGGCCCCAGAACAGCCCACTGGTGGACCCCAAGAACAGCCCACTGGTGGCCCCAAGAATCACCCATTTGGTGGCCCCAAGAATAACCCCACTGGTGCCCCAAGAATAAACCCCACTGGTGGGCCCCAAGAATCAGCTCACTGGTGACCCCAGAATCAGCTCCACGGGTACCCAGAATCAGCTCCACGGTGACCCCAAGAATCACCCCAAATGGTGACCCAGGAACCAGCTCCACTGCCGGGCCCTACGAACCGCTCCACTGCCTGGGCCCCAAGAACCAACTCCCTGCGGCCCATGAACCACCCCTCTGCTGGGCCCCAAGAAACTCCACTGTGTGGCCCCAAGAACCAACTCCACTGTGGCCCAAAAGGAACCAACTCCACTAGTCCCCAAAACACCCCCCCAAAATTTTCACCCCACTGGTTCCCCCAAAAAATACAAAATATGTAAAGAATTTCACCCACAGGTGAAAAACCCACAGAAGAAAGAAAACTCTGAACGCCAAAGCTGCAGGCTTTTTGGCCGTTTTGTGTCCCCAAAAACATATAATAAATAAGTGATCAAAACGTCACCTGTGTCCCAGAATGATCGCAATGAAAACTGCATTTCAGCCCGAAAAGAATGCGGCACCAAATGGTGCAAATGTAAGAGATAAAGTTGTAATATTTTTTAAAAGTTCTAAAACATCACGGAAACCCAAGTTATTTAATATCACCGGAATCGTACTGACCTTCAGAATACATATCATTTATAACAACTGCATTCTATACTACAGTCAATGGCACTATTAAAATATACATATTGTGCCACAAAAAACAAGCCCCCAAATGTTTACATAGATGGAAAAATCAAAAGTAGTCATGGCTTTTGGAAGACGGAGAGAAAAAACCAACGCAACGGAAAAAAATCTTTGGCATTAAGGGGCTCAGCATATAATATACTGCTCTATAAGTACTCATATAATATACTGCTCTCTTGCTTGCAGTACTGAGTATGACAGCATGGTGTGCTAGTGAGCACAGTATTGTCAATACTCTACAGCACCACCTACAGCCTGGATCTGTAAAGAACATGAAGCAGTGTGATGTGACTGTGCCCCGGGTAAGATGTCAGTAGCACATTACAGCGCTGATATCTCCATTTGTTTTTTTCAGTGGTGACAATTTCCAGCTATAAATATCCAGCACTTAGTTTATGGCTCCGCGCTGAGCCAAGAGCACTATAGTGCGGTAACCTGCCGCCTGCACCGGGACTCATATCCCAAATCCATCCTGAGCGATTGCAGAGAATCTCTGTGAGAACATATCTGCGATAATAAAGTAGAAATTGTTCACGTCTCAAATGCAGCTCGGAAGACGGAGAAACGGCGGAATAGAGACATAGACAATGAGGGGAATGTGTAACTGGATGGCTGCCCATTGACTCTGCAAGTGGGAGAACCCCAATGTACTGTAAAGATATATTCATCCCAATGATGGGGCCTCAGGGAGACACAAGCAGATTACACAGCCTGGATTTGTAATATACCGAAGACATCCTGGGTTCCTGTTGTTCTTTTCCGCTACATGATTGTATGAGAGGTGTTATCCAAATTCTGACTCTCTGCAAAACAACACGTACTGATAATAATAATAATCCCAGTAAGAAGGGGCAACACCACTCACTGCCGACAAAAACATGAAGAGCAAAGAAAGCTCAGGAATATAACTACTATAATACTGCCCCCAATCTACAAGAATATAACTACTATAATACTGCCCCTATGTACAAGAATATAACTCCTATAATACTGCCCCTATGTACAGGAATATAACTACTATAATACTGCCCCCAATCTACAAGAATATAACTACTATAATACTGCCCCTATGTAAAAGAATATAAATACTATAAATACTGCCCCTATGTACGGGAATATAACTACTATAATACTGCCCCTATGTACAAGATATAACTACTATAATACTGCTCCTATGTACAAGAATATAACTACATAATACGCCCCTATGTACAGGAAATTTATAACTACTATAATACTGCGTCTATTCCCAAGAATATAACTACTATAATACTACTCCCTAGGGTACAAGAATAAACTACTAAAATACTGCCCCTATGTATAAGAATATAACTTACTATAATACTGCGCCAATTACAAAGAATATAACTACTATAATACTGGCCCTATTATAAAAATTTAAACTACTATAATACTGCGTCTATGTACAAGAATATAACTCTATAATAACTACTCCTATTACAAGAATATAACTACTAATAATACTGCCCCTAGGGTATAAAATAACTACTATAATACTGCGCCTATGTACAAGAATAAACTACTATAATACTGCCCCAAAATGTATAAAATATAACTACTTAATACTTCCCCTATGTACAAGAATAATAACTACAATAATACTGTCCCCTATGTCCCAAAAATATAACTACTATAATACTGCCCCTATGTACAAGAATATAACTACTATAAACGCCTCCTATGTACAGGAATATAACTACTATAATACTGCCCTCTATGTACAGGAATATAACTACTATAATACTGCTCCTATGTACAAGAATATAAGTACTATAATACTGCCCCCTATGTACAAAAAATAAAACTACTATAATACTGCCCCCTTTTAAACAAATAATAACTACAATAATACTGCCCTATTAAACAAGAATATAACTACTATAATTCTGCCCTCTATGTACAGGAATATAACAATTTATAATACTACCTATATTACAAGAATATAACTACTATTATAATGACCCTATGTAGAAGAATATTACTACTATAATATTTGCCCTCTATGTACAAAAAATAAAAACTACTATAATACTCCCCCCTATGTACAAGAATAAACTACTATAAAACTGCCCCTATTTTACAAGAATATATACTACTATAATACTGCCCCTATGAACAAGAATATAACTACTAATAGTACTCCCCCCTATGTACAAGAATATAACTACTATAATACTGCCTCCTATGTACAAGAAATAAACTACTATAATACTGCTCCTATGAAACAAGAATATAACTACTATAATACTGCCCCCTATGTACAAGAATATAACTACTATAATGCTGCCCCCTATGTACAAGAATATAACTACTATAATGCTGCCCCTGGGGGCATTCTACCACATTCATGAATGTGGGACGCCAATTGCAGACGCATAACTGTCAGAGCATTCAGACCAAGCTAAACGTTATCGTAGATCAAGTAGATTTGCTATTAGGGCAAGAAATATTATTATTATTATTATTTATTTTAAAGCGCCATTGATTCCAGGGCGCTGTACATTCAAAGGGGGTTACATACAGTACATACGTCAAACGAGTACAGTGCTAATGACAATTGGCACGACAGAGGGAGAGAGGACCCTACCCGCGAGGGCTTACAATCTACAAGGAGGAGGAGAGAGGCAGGAGGTGAGGGGGAGACATGTCTGTGGAGAAAATAGTGACAAGTTTAGTGAAGGTTATAGGCAAGCCTGAAGAGATGGGTTTTCAGGTTGCTTTTGAAGCTGGCGAGAGTGGAAGAGAGTCTGATGTGTTTCTCAACTTATTGCCCTAATATAAATATCGTAATTTATGATAATTATTAAACTATATAAAAATTAATAATAGAAAGTCAATAATAAAACATTTTTTGTATTGTGACGACTCGCTCTCGTCTGGACACCCTCCTGGGCCGTCCTGGGGGTATTTCGCCCATGGATCGTCGCTTGGGCTAAACGGATGGGACCAACAAAGGCTTCTCCTTTAAGGTAGCCTGTTTTATTTTGGCACAGGTTTACAACACAGCATATCATACAGAATAAACAAAACCTTAGGCCGTCTGGCCACTTGCTATACAAATAGCTTCCCTCACTATCGTGGCCTGGACCTGGCGCCCAGCCCCACAAATATCCACTATACCACCAGTTGCCGCTGGCTCAGGCTTCCTCAAGCTTGGGGGGTAAGAAGAGCCTTCCTCGCTTGCTCCATTGCTGCTCCCACTGCAGGTAGCAGACCACACCCCCTGAACACCTGGAGCAGCAGGCCTTTAATAGGTCTCCAGGAACTGCACAAAACCCACCTGGGAAAATGGTGATAGACCCCCCCACACCCTTGTCTACTCCCAATAAGAGCCAACTCAGGAATGGCTGAAAAGCCACACTAAGTATACACAGTTGCCAACCGCTTACTGTGACTGACAACTCATATGGCCGGCTCCTACCCCACCAAGGCCAGGTACCCTTGGTGGCGTATTGCTTGCAGATCTCCGGCTGCACCCCCTCTAGTGGCAGAAACATGTGAATATCAGCGGTCGCTCTGCCACAGTATATAATATAATTTATTATAAAAAACAAAAAATATAAACATATGTACAAAGTATTACTAATATAATTACATTAGAAAAGCAACTCAATGATCTGCTTTAAACTCTATAGAGAAGAACAGAAGCTCCTGAACGTCAATCACACTGTTCAATGTTCCCCTAGATCTCATCGCTCTCCCTGTGTCAGTCTCAGTTTGTGGTTTGAATGTTGCAAGAGATAAGGAGCTATAACTGTCAATCATTCTTAACAACTGTTACATTTGTATTCTAACTGATGTTTCTGTTCTCTATTGAGACTCGTGCAATTCATGGAGTTGATTTTCTAATGAAAAATTAATGTTGATAATAAAATTTTGGTTTTCTTTACTACATTAAATGAAACGGATTTTAATCAGATGGTGATCAGTGTTAAAATAAATTTTGCTGCTGTCGCTCTGCCACATATCCCTCCCTTTGATAAAGGCTGTAGGACTTTCTTACCTTGCACCTCCCTCCGGGGTCAAAGCTCCTACTTTGGGGCAACAGACAGTTTACTGCCACTTACTACAGGTGGCACAAGGAGGTCACCACCTGCAGCCCACCTGCCGGCATTCACAGCGTTACTACTGACAACCTCAATACCTGCGCTATCATACCTGGTAGCCTTCTTCCAAAACCCAACTACCTTGTCCTAGTGTCCACTGGGAAGTGTCCTCTCTATTTTGGGTCTCTCATAAGCAAAAGACCCTTGGGTGGTCCCAGCAACCACACTAGCTTCAAAGGAAACTGTAAGCACCACACACCTCTCAGGGTCACTATCCACCATGGTCGCTTGGGGCGCACCTGAGCCCAGACCTGCCACCTCTTTGTTTACAGGATTATGATGAGACCAAAAATTCTCTTCAAAACAAGTCCTCTGGTCCTCACTGACCATCTCCTGCCCCTTATGGTCAGCTATCTCCTCTAATTTCTTGGGATCCTGAAGCTCTGCCTCCAGGTTACTACCTGACATCTGGTCTATCTTAGTGAGTACCTCAGTGATAACTTCTGCTGCACTAGGACCCACTGTGGCCCTCATAACATGCATGGTAGTAATTGCCGGGTTCCCAATGCCAACCTTGACAACATTCCATGATGTTTTACTAATACCAGAGGACACATTCCCCTGTTCACACCTCTGCTTACCAGCTCTGTCTAACAGCAGACCCACTGCAGCAACAGGTAGAGACGTTTCCTTCACATCCCCTGTAACAAGGGAGAACTCTCTACCAGGGTCACTCCTATTTCTTGCGCACCATCAAGTTCGCTGGAGTCAACAGCGGATCTATTTGCAAACGGGATATCAGTCATTTTAACACCAGTAGGTGCAGCAAACATCCGGCTGCACATTGCTCCCACCTGTAGGTCGCCACAAACCACAGGACATAACATCTCTGTGATACCGTTAATATTTTTCTTCATAACCTCTTGTGAAAATGTATCAGCTGCCTCAGAACCAGGCACCTCTTTACCATCTGAGGATCCAAGTACGCTCGCCTGGCCTTCACTAGCGCCTGAGCAAACCCACTTCTTTTCTGGGTCTAGCGGCTCACATTTTCCCTCACTACTGTCACTGCAGTAAAAGTTACTGGAAATACAGCAGCCATGGGAACAAGTGACCTCAGGTGGACTACAGGTCACAGCACGACCATTCTCATCATTCCCTGCAGTGTCACCATCCAGATCTCTATCACAGAGCGTCCTCTCTGGGATTCACTGGGCTGCACACAAAATCTGCCTTGGCACACAATTTATCTACACAAGTATTTTCATCACTATTGCACGGCCGCACTGACCCACTACAACATCCACTCCCACCCTGCAACTGAGACTCTTCACAGATTGTTTTTTTCCCCTTGGTAAAGAACCAGCCCATTCATAATCTTACTACCAGTCTCCTCATACAGTACAGACCAAAGTTTGGACACACCTTCTCATTCCAAGAGTTTTCGTATTATATTACATACACTGGTCTAATGTCCATTCCTTGTGTTCTTTAGCCCAAACAAGTCTAGAAACCACTGCTAAGGGAGGCAACAAGCAAAAGAGATTGTTTGGGCCCTAAAGACAAAAGGGAATGGACATTAGACCAGTGTCTTGAAAGTAGTCAGGAAAATACAGAAAACTTTTGGGAATGAGAGGTGTGTCCAAATTTTTGGTCTGTACGTACATGGCACAAGCCCTCATTTCAGGGTTTGCCTTCTCCCTTTCGAGCAATGCACCAACCGTGTTCACACCAGGACAGAACTGGTGGCCATCAATCACTGGACATACACTACTTGGACGGTTGTCCACCATTCCCAATTGGGACACCCCTGCAACTTGCATGTTACCTTCACATACACACAGTGCGCTGGGGTCACAGGTAGACACATTTACTGACTGCAGACCAGACACTTCACACCCAGCTGCCGGCCACTCATATTCATAGGTTTTCACCACAGGACATGCATCCTCTGTGATATTCCCAGCACTGTTAGCCACGACCTCTAGGGCCACACTTGAGCCTGTCTGCTCTATAGCCGGAACTGGTATTTCTGCAGAAGCTAATTCACACTCTGCAGTCACTGCACACATAGCCCTGACCACCAGGGGCAGACCTGAGCTACTCTCTGCTGCAGCACCTGTAGCCGCTTGTTCACACAGGGACGCAGTAACTGAGGCTACCTTTGTGCCCTAGCTCCCTTCCCTCTGCTCAGGCTGTGTGACCTGCTCATGGATCACAGGCAAGTTAGTTATATTACTGACATTTTCAATAGACAATAACATGCATATGTCTTGAACAAAGGGTTCATCCGACTTTACAAGTCCACCTTTCAGAGTCTCACTACTCTCTAGACCAGGGGTTCCCAAACTCAAGTCCTCAAGTCCCACCAACAGGTCATGTTTTCTGGTTCTCCTTAGCATTGCACAAGTGATTCAATTATGCTGCACAGGTGACTTAATTGTTGTCAGTGCATTCTGTGGGATATCCTGAAAACATGACCTGTTGGTGGGGTGTGAGGACTGGAGTTTGGGAACCCCTGCTCTAGACCCTTCCCAAGGCCTGGCAGCATATCTGGGCCTCCATTTTGCCCACCCTTGTAGTCACACACATCCTGGACTTGATAGACAGCTCAAACATTCCATAAAAACGGAAAATTTACCCGCAGACATCTGGGTTTATCTGGACC
>JAODAL010059751.1:0-21296 GCA_025379985.1 Phyllomedusa bahiana
ACCACCCCAAACCGGGGACGCTCCTCGGCACTCCTCGGTGCACATCATACGGCTGGCGTCTGAGGAGAGGCAGCGTCGAGATGACATCACTTCATCGCGACACTGCCCAGCGGAGCAGCACGAGGCCCCGCAGTGTCGGACTGTCCACTCCAGCGGACGCACATACAGAGACTGCCGGCGCTACAGGCCCATGGCAGTGGCCTGGAGCCCGGGAGGTTCGGGGCCCCTGCCTGCGCCCCTTAGAGACAGGCAGAGGTAGGCGCCCTAAGCGATCGCCGACCTCTGCCTACCCGTCGTCCCGGCCCTGATCTCTCCCCCGATATTACACTAAGACCAGTTCCTTAGCAGGGTAGTAACACCACAAAAATCACCCTAGTAGTATACCCTACTGAAAATAACCTCAAAACGTGCTTCGTCTGTATTATGTAGTCTCATCAGTGGGAAAGATGATAGCAGTAATTATGGCTACAATAACAGAAAACAATATAATATACATACATAGAGCATATTTCATAGCATATTTTCAGCCAAAAAGTCATTTGGAAATTGCATATGGCCAGCTCCTCAGGTGGTACTCTCCCTACCAGATTCAAATTCATTATGGTATATACAGTATAGTGTGTCTATTAAGGTGGGCGTGAGAGGAACACCCTTCTCTATTTCCACTCATTTATATTCACTAATGGGCCAAAGGTATCACATAAACACAATTATTTACATCGCTACCATTCACAATGTCTGCATCTATTCAAATCTGTGGCAACTCAATAGTGTCCTAGAAATGCTACTAAACATGCACTGGCTGCGCTTGCGCAGAAGAGAGACATATTCCTGCCGTCACTAGAGATCACCGCTCCCACTCGGCGCCTCCAAACCTTCACCATGCATGCGTCCGCAGTATCTCGGCATCTCCACATAGCTAAAAGGGACCTGCTGCACAATCCCCCAGTTCAGAGCACAGCCACAAAGACAGCATCATGGTGCTATTAATACAGTCACAAACCGACATCATGGCAGTATTTATGCATAAGAATCACTGTGCGCATATTAAATATCCAAATATATATATTATTTAGAGGGAACACAAAATTTACACTGTTATACAAGCTGTACACTGATTACTTTACATTGTATCAAAGTGTCATATCTTCAGTGTTGTCCCATGAAGGTGCAAGATGTAATACAAAATTAACAAAAATGTGAAGGTTGTACTCACTTTTGTGAAATACTGTAAGTTGCACTGTCAGGACAGGCCCCCTGGACCACATAGAAGCCACTACAGCTGCTATGGTAGTCATTACGCCCCTAGTCTGGATTACTTTTTTATCATTTATGTTAGTTTGTGAATTTGTGCACCTATGATATATCATTCATTTAGAGTTCTGATGCTTAAAACTCAATTTTTCCGGTCAGCATATGATTGTTTTTATCATTATTAGCATTCCTGGTCTTCTGATTAATGTATAAATGCATGCCAAATATATGTAAAGCGGTGCCCAAGCGCTAGAATAGAATTTACATTTTTTGAGGCATAACTCAGTAAAGATTAATGTACATTATAGTACAGTGTAACTTTTACGGATTCTTTTTAATAATACCTCATGCTCCATTTATAGAAAATCAAAGGCAACTTTTATTGCGTGTACTGAAATAATCATTGATGAATATGTCATTTAAGTCCACCTTAAGAACATTCTCAGTCACCTTTTTATCAGTTAAAGTCTTTTGTTGACATTTCATTCTTTCCCACGTCATTTAATGAGATTAGAACAATTTTGGACACCGCCCTAAGGAGCTGTAAAGGAAAGCTATGCCTTCCAGCATGGCACTTGATAGTACTTTTGCTTGGCTGTGATTCTTGGTGCTCATTAGCATCTGTTGCTTTTTTATCCTGCTTCAATTGTGTTATTTCTATTTTTCAAAAATTGTCATTTTTAATAATGTTGCATTCAATCTTCAACTGTGTTGCATGAGCTTAAATAGAAGCATTCTCTACTGTGGTACGTAGGCATCATAAAGAAGTGTCCATGCCCGGGGCATAACTAGAGAAGGCTGGGCCGCATAGCAACTTTTGAATAGGGCCCCCTGCCAGCCCCTCCTCCGACCATGAACATTAACCTGTAGCCGTCAATAACAGTCATGCAGTCACTAGATACAGTAATACAAGGAAAAAATACCTCACCAAACATATCACCACCATACTGCTACCAAACAAATGTTGGCAAGACCAACATTACCACTAACACTACTACACAAAAATCTGATTATACCACCAGAAGAGGACCACAAATTACCAACACAGAGTGACTGAATAATATCCCTATACTATAGCTTTACTATAACTGAATAAAGATAAATATACAATGATAACTATTACCCCCATACAAACACAATCCAATCGCGGCAGCACTCTACTAGCACAAAGAAAACAGTCAAAAGGAATGTAGGAATTATTGGAAAAGCATTTTTGCTACTTTAGATGCATGGAAATTTGAAGTTCTTAGTGTACATTTTTGATCAAAACTGTAATAAGCCCACCTGCCATCCAAAGGTGACCTCAATACAGATGGGAACCTATTCTATATGTCACCTCTTTTGGTGCCTATTCAAACCTTCACATTTCCAGCTACAAGCTAATCTGAATTGATTTTTAGACTATTACCCTCATACAGTGAACATATAGTGGTAGTACCAGTTGTACACAGGCCCTGCAGACTGTGCATTCTCACCATACAGTGTTCATATAGTGATAGATACCAGTGTGTACAGGATCCGTTGATGCTTAAAAGGATTGTCTCGCTACAAAGATTAGCTTTAAACATGTAGGGAATGGTAATTTAAGAGTTTTCCCAAATATTGCCTCAACAAAGCCAAAAAAATGAAGCAACATAAGATATAATTTGTCAGTTCTGAGTGCACAGAGGTTTCTCTGGGTTACAGTCCTGCTCTCCCCTTCTCTCTCTGCTCTGTCTTATCTGATAGCAGAAATGAGGACAGGTTAGGCTACCTGCAGCTTGAGAACAGTGTGTTATCTCAAACAAGTAATTAGTCTCCTTTGTTTGTTTACTTTGAGCTCTATAGCTCTGTGAACTTATAGAAAACATCTCCTGCTCTCATGTCAGTGCTTTTAGAAGAACTGCCAAAAAGAAACCACAGCCTAATAAGTAAGAGACAGCATGCATGAATCTGAATCTGCTTTTGGCTCTGACACCAATATGACACCAGGGAGCCTACCATTTTAAGTGTTTAGAGTGCAACTACATCCAAGGACTCACTGGAGACATCTTCTATGACTGGAATTGTTCTCTTTTTCTTTTCTTCTGTATCTGGCCCAGACCCCTGTGATGACTTCTCCCAGCCACAACTCGTCCCTGCAGAATTTACCACACAAACATCTTGTAAATTATAATTTTTCCCGCATTTCTCTACTTGTGTTCCTCTCTACACAAATTCGCCATATGGTGGGGAGGTTATCGGGTGATTGGTGAAGGTGGTAGGGAGTCATAGGTGAAGGGGCTATGTTTTAATAGGTGGAGGTGGGGATGTTATTGTGTGTTAGGGGTGCAGGAGTTGGAGTTTAGTACTGTTATATTTTTTGTAGTGTTTATAGTTTTATACAGATTTCCCCTTTGCACTATACTGGACTTGTTGGACCAGCATTGAATCCATTTAATTAATAAAATGGTCAACAAGGGCTGATGTCAGGAAGTGTTTATTAAAAAAAAAAGTTTTTGTGTACTGTCATTGTATTTTTTGACATTTCATTCCAATGCTAGTAATGGGGGATTATGACAGACGCCTCTTCATTACTAGCACTAAGACTTTGTTCCAGAGAGCAGTGTTTTTTTCACTCAAAGGTTGATACTAACCCCTCTGTCACTATTACCCCAGTACTGAATGCACCAGTGATGCTGGGACAAGTCAGAGTTACCATCTAATGGACCCTCTAATGTAATGTTTCACTTCTGTGGCAGCTGTAGGCTGTTTTTATGGGGAAGGAAGGGACCAATATCCATGGACTTTCTTATCCTGATAATATCAGCCTGCAGCTGCTGGTTTTGCTTTGGCTGGTTATGAAAAGTAAGGGGAGCATTCCGAGACCAAAGAATGCAAATTATTCTGTCGGGACATAATTAAAAATAAAAGATAAGACCCATACTTACCTCCTGGACGCTCCCGTTCACTCCTGGGTGCCAGTCCATACATCCTGGATGTAAGCAATGAATGTTCATCGTTTTCCTGACAGGTGCAACCAATCACAGGCCACAACGCCACCTACATGTGACTTCTGTGGCCTGTAATTGGAATTGAATGAAGACCATTCAGTGTTAAGGTATGTTCACACGGCGTCTTGCGGCGGGTACCTCTGCGCGCTGCAAGACAATGTTTGTTTAAAAGAACGTGCTGATCAGCGCGTTCTTCTAAAGTGTAGGGGGAGGCGGCCCCGTTCACGTTCATTATACCTGCCATGTATACGCTGGAAACATGTCACTTCTTTTCCCCAGCGTTGAATACATGTCAGGGAAGACGGCAGGTAATCATTGCTCTCTATAACTGCTGCGCAATTAAGCCCTGAAATACGTCCTAAAAGACGCCATGTGAACATAGCCTTAGAGCTAGGATTAACGCGCCTGATCTGATGCAGTCCACCAAATCTGAAGTAGTTCAAAAGGGAAACCTGTAAATAAACAGAAACATTACACACATACATAGGCCAGACAGCCTATTTAGGGTCTAAAAAAGCTGGGTGATGGCCCATCCCCCACAAATGGCACCGAATAATTTTTTATCATAGAACAACTGGGGGATGGTGCATTACTTAGCTTTTCTGGAAACTGGCAGTGTTGGACCAGATGGGCCACATCGTGACAGACGATGACATGTTTTGCCAGGGCCCAGCCGGCAGTGAGCATTAAGTTAATGTTCGTTGCTGGCCGGGCCCGCAAATAATGGCGGACCCTGTAGCAACCGCCACGACTGCTACAGTGATAGTTCCACCACTGGTCTGTGCAGATTTATGCTGGCTATGTGTTACATAGATGGCTGTTCATCTAGATGACCATCATGTAATACTACTAGTGATCAAAGTAACGTAGTTGATGAGATAACCTCTTTCTATCTAATGTTGAATTGCACTGTACAACTGTATAGTTCTATGACGCTTGTAATTTACCAGCAGGCAGTGTCAGCAAATTGCTGGACCATAAGTCACATTATATTAGTGCCAGCTGTAAAAATAGGCCACGGTGGAGAGACTTTTGAAAAAGCTTATCCAGTTCTAGAGGCCGCAGAAGTGGGTTGTCAGACTCTAGTAAAAAAATAAATGTGTATTTATGGAACCGTTTCACTTTTATATGATGGCACATAGGACGACATGTATGAAGGAAGGCACATCGAAGTTCCATTTCTCATCTTTTTTCCATTGTATAATACGTCTGATGTATGAAAGTAGTTTTTGTCCGCTCATAAATGTTGTGTAAAGTTCAACGCGCCTCGCCTATGTGTTAGGCACATTACGGAACTTCGGCGCATTAGTAATGTGCCTAACATGTATTAAGGTTACAGACAGGCTGGAAATAAGAGAAAAATCATTAGAATAGCATGTCAGTGAATAGAAACTATGGTAATGAACCCGCTTGGAGGACCACAGGTCCAAGCAATACCTGTGCTGTGCTGGCTGTTGTATGTAGAATAAAGGGTGAGAGCAGCAAAAGTAATTTTCTAATTTAATGTAGTAAAAATGTAAAATATAAAAATCTGAACAACAACATCAGTGGGTTATTTATAGTAAAATTAGTTTTAGAATCTATTAATTTTAAATACATTTTATAGGAGGGATTTTTTTTGGGGGGGGATATTATATATTTTTATATTAATTTTATGTGATCACATTTTTTATTACATTTAAATAATTACATTTTATACAGTTTGATAATTATAATAAATTACTTTTTAGTAATATACTGATATAAGTTGAGAAATATTCAACATTTTTGCCCCTTACAGCAAATCTAGCTCCACTTCGACTCCTCAGGCTCAGGAAGACCACATCGAAACAGGTCTGCCTGTCCGAGCAGCAATGCGCCTAGTTTTGCCAAACCACATTCATATAAGTGTCTAATATTACGAATGTGGTGTGAGACACCTCCATAATGCCCCCAGAACACCCCTTCCTGTTAGGCGCATTTGAAAGTGTCGAGTCTTACGAACAATACACCTAACACATACGTTAGGCGTATTAGACATCGTAGTCGGCTCAGTTTGGTGCATTGACCACCAGAAAAAGGGTGAAAAAATCTTTCATATATGTAACCAATAGTGTGGAAACATGAGGATCAGTTAATTACAATTGATGCCCACCATTTGTGGCTGATATTGAAGATGATTCCAATCCTGGATGATTAACCCCTTAGATGCTAATGTTACTGTGACTGTAGCATCTCAGCATTTAGATGGGAGTGCCCCTCTACCTCATCTGCACAGCCCTCCCACACTGATCAGTGTGGTTGGCATGGCAGCAGGAGGACTAGGAGGCTTTGAGGCGAGCAATGCCACTATTCCTGTGTCACCCTGCCAGGAAAAGTGGTTGATGTACAAATGTACACTACACTGAAATAAAATAGTATAGCTGTCTATTGTATTAGCAATAATCTCATAGCAGTCAAATACCCTGGGGGCCATGAAAAAATGAAGTGAAAAAAGTTTCAGAACAGTTTTAAAAATTTGTCAAAATTAAAACAATATTAAAAGTTCAGAAGACTCTCCTTTTTCCCAATTTTGATGTAAAAATCTACAAAGAAAGCAAAATAAAACATAATTGGTATTGCTGTGTATGTTAAAGTATGATCTATAGCCATATTTATCCTGCTTGGCGGATACTGTAAAGCAAGTTCTTACATATAACATCAGAGAGAGCTGCTGGAAATCATTTTCTATTTTGAGCTTCTTCGGGTTATGCACTTCATAAAAAATGTACCAGAAAAAAAGAAATCAGGGCCCAATGGAGCCCACTCATCCTGACACATGTAAAGAGCAGTACAGGATATGTAGCACCGCACTGTACAGTCAGTTGGCGCTATTAGACCACCAATCAATGCATGCACCTCACTAATGCAGATGTTTTACAAGTAAAATGCTCATAGCAAATATTTGGATCTTCCAGTCAATCACATATACTGATTGGCAGTGTCTGTGACATTGTATGTTGAGAGTAGTTTCAAGATACAGTGCTCTTTGCTGGGACATTGTATGTTGGAAATTTTGTATCCTGAGGCAATTGTAACTTGAGGGATCACTGGATAGTTTTTCCTACTGTATAGAAAAACAGAGCAGACTATATCATAATCAGACACTTGTCTTTTACTTCTTGCTGCCACACACACTTGACACTATCTGAACCAAATAAGTTTATCTTGATCTCATAACAGCATAGGACATGGTACCAGTAATCCATGTCCTTAATCTGCATGTCTTCAGCAAACTGTTTGCAGGCTTTCTTGTGCATCATCACCAATTGGATGCATTGTGTGGCGTATTTTCTTAGCACTGAAAAGCTGACCTCCCACTCTTCTAACCTCTGCAGCAATGCTAGCAGCAATCATACATCTATTTCTGGATACACATCTTCTTTGGTTGACCATGGCGAGGCCAGTCTTGTTAAAATGGGAGGTCTGCTTATGTTAAAAATGTTTTTTTTGTCAATGATATATTCAAAATTTTGGAGAAATGTTGCTATAGTCACAAAACGATTCATGAATAGTACAACTGTGTGAAATTTGATATAGACAATACATTTACCATAATTTCTGCTTATTTGTTTATGTGATAAAAATAGTTCACTCAATTTCTGATAGGTGCTTTGATTTGGATTATCCATAGGCTGACCCAATATCTTTAGGTTAAGACTTTTTTTATAGGTGGTTAAGTCCTGCATACAATTTATAGCATCACAAAGAAGATATTTTTAGTTTAAACATACATTACATAGATGCTGCCAAAAGCATACCTTCTGATGATCAAATACAGTCTGTTTACATAAGACTGCAATGTCTCAGGTTAAATCATTGACTGCATACTCATCCAGAATACAATGTGCACAATCTGTGTATGACAGGCGTGGACTCATGTGAGATTACCTGTTAGTCACATAGTAACACAAATGTTATGATCGTTTAAAGTGATTTGCTGCTTTATTGTTACTTCTAAAGAAATGTCCAGTGTTGTCTTCACTATATATATCTGATGTGGGCAGCAATTGTGAGATATTATAAAAATTATGTTTATGTCATATTTTTGTCATTTCCTGAATATATATGTTATGTATATACATGAACATAGAAAAAACATATTGAAATATTTACATTGCCATTTGTATTGATTACAGTATTTCAGATTTATTTTGTGCTGCTGCATAAATTTGACCTAAAACTACATCAAAGTAGATAAATAGAACTAAAACAAAAAAATTAGTCAAAATTTTTAGACTTGGTCATTTATTTGTTAAGTAAAATGGTCTGATATTACACATCTGTGAGTAGTAAAGGTATGTGAACCTTTAGGTGGTGTTCGCACAGTGTCTTTTGGGCTGTATCTTTGCGCATATTTTGGGCGTAATTTTGCTGAAATATGTGCTGAAATACAGCCCAAATGATGTATAATACGATAAACAAATGCATAGGATTCCGGCTCACCTTGATTGCAGATTGAACACCTGGCAGCTCACCGCCCGTTCCTCCCCACGAAACTGCACGGATCCTCGCCCTCAGTCCTGGGCTTAGTATTCCATGAAACAAACATGCATGTGAATGCAAAAATGGATCCAGCATTCGTAGAAACTTGACTTTTATTAGTTAATCCACAGTGCAAAGATAAAAATTACGGCAATAACCGACGCATTTCGGGCACAGAAATTTGCTCTTGTTCACGGCTTAACTTCTTTCTATTCATATGTTACTTAAATAGGGAAGTTCCTTACTCGTCATACTACTCACATCCTATTCATTCTAACTTTAAAACATATACAATTAAAACATACATTGCCTATCTCATTTTGAATATACCTAACCTGTCTGCTCTAAGTGTGGTATTCCCACTTGTCAGCTTCCGATATAAAGTAGTAATAACTTTAGATTTTACCGAATCTCCTTCCAACATAATATCTAGGAAAGGAATTTTTGTTTTGTGATATTGATGGGTAAAACGTAAATTACATGTATTGGAATTAACATACTGCACAAACTCCGGTATGGACGCCACATCGTGACCCCAAACAATGAGGGGGTCATCGATGTAGCGCCCATACCAGAGTATACAGTGACCATATGGATTGCCTGCGTTAAACATAACGTGGTGCTCCCACCCACGCCATGTACAAGTTCGCTATAGATGGGGATGACGTTGCACCCATTGGAACTCCCATAATCTGGATGTAATAAGTGTCATCAAATCTGAAAAAAATATTTTTTATCAAAAACTCTATACTTTCCAAAAGAAATAACTTTAGGCCTTCTTCATACTGACTAAATTTATTAAGATGGTATTCTATGGCAGGCAAATAAATCTTGGAATATTGGAGTATAGGCTTTTCTACATCAGTCCTAACCATGTGGGAATTTTTTGCCAAGTGAAATTTTGGAAGCTTGCAGTACCGTGGTGCGTCTTTAAATATCCGGAGCAGTACGTACCAATGTTGAAGGTATTTATCTACAAAGTCTTTAATCTTTCCAGCGGACCTATTATTGCTGGACACTATAGGACGCATATTTGGGGGGGAAAATTTACTTTTATGAAGTTTCGGCCCCCATAAAAAAGGGGATTTGTGCGTTTCGACCTCAAAAAAATTTTCGGTTTTTGAGGGCCCCAAACTTGACCCCCTCACTAAAGTTTTTTAAACTTTTTTGTATGTTTTCGGGGATTTTCTCTTTTTCTATACGTTTTTAGTATCTTCTGATTTCTAATTGTTTTTTTTTTTTTGGGGGCGCCCCCTTACCCGTTAAACCCCCCCCTTTTCCCCCTCTCTGATGACAGATTTTTTTTTTTTTCTTTAATTTTTGTTAGCCTCCCTTTCTTGTTTATTAATGTTGGATCTGACCGTTGATTTTTTCTATTTTTTTTAATAATTTTCTCAGGTCCCCCTTTTTATTTTCATCTGAAAGGCGTCCATGGTGTTTAAATCTAGTTTTTTTTGGGTAAAAAGAAAGGGTTCTATAAACCCAAATCAATACACTACGTTAAAACCTGTTGTCTCATCCCTGTTTGTAATTCTCTTAATGAAAAAAAGCTTTTGTTTCTTTAAAGTTACATATCAAACTCATTTTGCATTAATCCTAAAAATATTTTGGTTTGTTCATTTTTTTGTTCCTTAAATGTACTATTTTGATCTTCAAAATATCTCTTAACAATTTAAAGATCTTAAAAAATTTTTTTATGTCTGCAACGTCCCCAAAAAATTGTAAATTTCTGTAGGAGTGAAATTTTAAATCCTTTTTTTAACACCACTATTGAGCTTCGTTAATATATTTGGGTAAGACTACAACAGTGTTTTTTTCCTGTCCTGCTTTTCATTCTCTTTTAAATCCTCCGTGTTTTTCGTTTTTTGCTTTCTGCCTACCCGTTTTTTGCTTGTTTAGATGTAGCAGTTTCTCTATTTTTCTCTTGTACATTATTTGCTCTTTGATTTTGTTTTCCTCTTGACGTATTTCTTTCTATCGATGTGGCATCTGATTCTGATGTTCCTGGTTCTGTGTGATCGATGTCCGAAAAACTGACTTCCTTCTTCGACCCTCTTCGTCCCCGTATTGATTTTCTTATAGGTCTCGACTGTCTATAATAAGAATCTTTTTTCCATGTATATATTTTTTCATTTTCATAATCATTTACGTCTCTCTGGTACTTTTGTTTTTTCGTGTCCATAATTAAAGCTTCTATTTTTTGTATGTTTGTTTTAAAATTATTTTGTAATTTTTCAATTTCAGGGTCTTCCTTATATTTGGACACTTCTGCATTCAACTTTTTAATTTGTTCTTGTACTTCTAATAATTTGTTACTTTCAAAATCTATAATCAATTTTATGAGATTTGTAGAACATTCAGTTAGAACTTGATTCCATTTAACGATGAATTCCTGTGTATACACAAAAGTAGGCATTTTATATATCCTTAAGCCTCGTGGTATGATGTTATTTTCAAGGTAGGTGCTAAGCGAATTGCGGTCCCACCACAATTTAGTTTCATGAATTAAAACTTTTTCCAATTTTTTTTATAGACTCTCGTAGATTTTCTTTATCCTCCGTGGTGTTTAGTGCTGTTCCAAACACTTGTGCAAGTTTAGATTCCCTATCCATATTGGCATAGGACATGGGATATGGCAACAGCTTTGCTTTATATGTATCGTCAGTACATACAAAATGAATGTAATCTTTGCACTGTATACTGTATACTCCTGCAGGGCGCCTATAACAATGTTATTTCTGCTGCTTGGTGAATGGCTATAATGTGTAGCACCTTCGGTTTCCAAATAGACTGACTTCTTTTTCAGTACGATAAACAAATGCATAGGATTCCGGCTCACCTTGATTGCAGATTGAACACCTGGCAGATCACCGCTCCGTCTCCTCCACGAAACTGCACGGATCCTCGCCCTCAGTCCTGGGCTTAGTATTCCATGAAACAAACATGCATGTGAATGCAAAAATGGATCCAGCGTTCGTAGAAACTTGACTTTTATTAGTAATCCACAGTGCAAAGATAAAAATTACGGCAATAACCGACGCATTTCGGGCACAGAAATTTGCCCTTGTTCACGGCTTAAATTCATCTATTCATATGTTACTTAAATAGGGAAGTTCCTTACTCGTCATACCTGACGTCACATCCTATTGATTCTAACTTTAAAACATATACAATTAAAACATACATTGCCTATCTCATTTTGAATATACCTAACCTTAATATACCAAAACCTTAATATATTCATATATATAATTATATTCTATGTGTACTGACTTTACTGGTATATATATGCGAGATCATTTCGGAGGTTCATTCCTGCTGGTGCTCTTGTCTGCAATTCTAAAATCCAGAAAGCCTCTCTTAGACGCACCTTCTTTTGCCAATCCCCATACTTCTAGAGCGCTCTGGCCCAACCCCTATTCATTAAGCATATCCCCAGAACACAGGTGCCAGAAAGAAGTGACAGTTCACTTCTTTCTCCAGGTGCTCAGTATGCTCCGGGGAATAGGCTGCAAAATCATAGCGCTTAATGAGTGCAACTATTGTACCGTATTTGTGGGGCATACAATTGCACACCAAAATACGCCCCAAAAATACACTGTGTGAATATTCCCTTAAATTTAAAGGTGTTTTCCAACACTTTTAAACAGCTCGCTGCCACCTCCCGCTGTGCTAAAATAGATAATGTACCTATATTTACCTCTACCTCACCACCGTTCCAGTGCTGCCACAGCTCCAGTCTTTCTCCTGGTCTCTCTCTGATGATATCATATTCATGGATCAAAGCAGTCACATGCCCACAAGTTCAGCATGTGACCTCACAGGTCAATGATTGGCTGTGATGTCGTCAGTAAGAGACCAGGGAAACACTAGAGTTCTAGCAGTGCTGGAACGGTGATAACAGGAAAGGTACACGTGGGGTATTTTTTTATTTTGGCACAGGGGGAGGGGGTAGGGAGGTTTTAAAATAATAACTGAATTTATAATGTTATAGCATTTGGGAAGAATTATCAGAATATTATTTTCAGTTTGAATAAAAGTACAAAGACGTCAGAATTTGGGACAAATATACTTATACAACATGAAAATAATGGCTGAAACACAAAAGAAAGTATAACTGGCTAATTTGTACAAAGATGGTTGCTTGGGGTGCAAGTAATATTATGTCATTGAAAATTCTACGCCTCTTAGAAGTCTCAAGGATATATTTTAGTACAGAGGACGCTTTAAATTTCAGCAAGCCGACATGTGAATGCCCTAAGAGAAGGGTACCCGTGCCAGAATGGGGGCAGGCGAAGCTTATAAGTGACAGAATTGATGTGATATAAAATCTTGAAGGGTCCAAGAAAGTGTGGTTCACGTTTGATAATGGGAGTCTTTAGATGAATGTACTGGGCCAAAAGCCACACCTTATCACCTGAATGGAACACCAAAGTATATCTTTGCTTCTTGTCAGCCTGCAATTTAGTGTGGAAGGTATTTTGCCAGATGTGGGATATATCTAGGACCTTAACATCTAAAGAATAGAGAAGCACCAGTAGAGTCAGAATCCAAGTTATTATATATTACATAACCCAAGAATGAAGATCTGCCCAGTTGTCTTAGCGAGATGAAACAAAATTCCGGAGATAACTCCTGAGTAGAGATGAGCGAGCAGTAAAAAGTTCTAGTTTGGTTAGAACATCGAACTTTAGTGTGTTCGGTTCGAGGTTCTGTTCGAACTAGAACTCAAACCCCATTAAAGTCAATGGGAGAAGATGCTCTGATTAATTTCTATACCTATACAGGTGAGGAGAAGCTGTAATTACCATCCATAAAAGTAAACTGAATACGTGGAACAACTTAGTGAAGAAAATTAAGAGTGACAGAAAAAATTGAGAGGCTAAAATACTTAATTCCTTTCAATGGCTAACTGAAAAGATGAGGACAGCTTGCAAGCAGGGGCGTAGCTATAGGAGGTGCAGCAGTAACAGCTGCTATGGGGCCCTGCATCCTGAGGGGGACCAAAAGCCCCTTTGACACATAGGAGATTTGGAGACGGTGTGTTATACAAATACTGAACCCCAAAACTGCAAAAACTGAACTTTTGGGCACTGAGTATGATTTAGCAAATCCAAGCACTCTGTATAATATATATCCATGTATACAAGACTTAGGCATTATGTGAGCCTGCAAATGTCACCAAATAACAGCTTCTGGGAGTGGGAAAGATGCAGCCAGCAATACCAAACTCCATAACTATTGCTGTCTATGGAGAAAAAAATGCTATGTAACTATGAGCAGTCTGTACAGTACAGAGAGTGAGCTGAAAATGGCATTCACAAGGCAATAAAGTGAAATATATATAACATAGTCATATGATTTTAGCAGCCAATGAGAGCCCTAAACCTCAGTGATGATGTTTGTGACACTTCTCTGTGCTCTACACTGATTGGATGGCTGCCAAAAGTACAGAAAGGTGAATTAATTGAATGTCCGCCAAAAGTGCAGAAAGCTGCTGAAAACGAAACTGAAAATGGCGTGTCGAACTGGAACTAGAACTTTACTGAAATGAACAGTAAAATGTTCGGTTCAGTTTGAGTTATAAAAATTTGTGAAGTTCTACTAGAACTTAACTTTTCTAGAATAGTTCGATCAACACTACTCCTGAGGACTTAGTTCACTCTTTTTATTTGTCCATTAGATTGAGGGTGGTATGCAGAGGAGAAGTCCAACCTAACTTGAAGCTGGGAACAGAGTGCACACCAGAACTTGGAGACAAAATTGCACCCCTTGAAGAGGATGATATGAAGAGGAAGTCCATGCAAGCAGAATATTTGCTGGAAGAATTGAAAGTTGTTGAGCTGTAGGCTAACCCGGAAGAGGGACATCTGTGAAAAGCGATCCTTGACCACCAAAATGACAGTGTGCAGGTGTGTAGCTAAAAGTCCAGGTGCAAGCCTGCAGTTTGGGCTACCTACACCCAGACAATGGCTGTAGACCACTACTTTTGAAGGTTCCCTACTTGGCGTGACAGAAGTCTGCCTTGTAGCACACTGCAGAAATTATTTCTTTTTAATAGGTATTGTCTAATAGAAGAAAATTCATTTCAGATGGGTCCAAGCGATGGATATAGAGAGAAACAAGTTCTACGGCCAAAGTGTCTGTTCACTCTTACCCTACCCCAACTTCACCCCCTCTCCCAAAAAAAATATGGGGTGAACAGGAAATAAATAGAATTGTGACTTTGTTGTAATTTTTGTTGGAGTTTATACTGAACAGTTTAATTGACATGTTATGTGTATTCTGCCATTCAGTAAGTATACAAGGGCCAAGAAATACCACCACATTATCACCGCATGTTACTACTACATAGTGACTAACACCACCATATTACTGACCAAACCGGTATAACAAGACTAATAATAACAATATACAAAGACCAAAGAATGCCCCACATATCACCACCATATAGCGACTAATACCACCATACTATTACTGACCAAAGCAGTTTACCGAGACTAATAATTTTAATAACAACAATATACAAGGATCAAATAATATCGCCACATCATGAACGCATATCACCACCATAAAGAGATGGAATAGAACCACAATACTGTTACTGAATATAGACCATTACACTAAAACACTAAAAACTATTACCACCATACAGTGCCCATATAGTGGCAGATAGCAGTTGTACACAGACACAGACATATAAGTGATCACAGTAGAGTTACATCCAGGGATTTACAAGTGAGACTGATGAGAGTTGCTCTCTTTCCCTTTTCTTTCTTCATCTAGTCCAGAACATCACAACATCTTTTCCTGGCCACAACTTGTCCCTGCAGAATTTACCACACTAACATCCACCTCAAAGTGGAAGGGTTTCTAGGGATCTGGGCGAGTTGGAATTAGTGCTGTGGAAAATTTTAAGACAGGCAAAGGCTCTTTCCGTTTAGGCGGCCAGAGTATAGTGGGGTTCTTCTTAGTCAGAGCCACTATGGGGGCTGACAGAATGAAGAAGTGGGGAATAAACTGACAATAATAATTCAAAAAAAGCCCAAGAAGTGCTGAATTGCCCGAAGCCCAAATGGTTGCGGGCATTGAAGAACAGAAGACAGTTTAGCAGGGTCCATTTGCAGACCTATATCAGTGACAGTGTACCCCAGGAACGGAAGGCTGGACTGTTTAAAAATATATTTCTCCAGTTTCCCATAGAAATGACCAGGCACACATGGACATGATATGACTTGAGATCAGGAGAAAAAAATCAACATATCGTCAAGATATACTAAGACACAAACGTATAGGAGTTCTCAGAAGACTCCATTGACAAAGTTCTGGAAAACAGCTAGAGCACTGCAAAGGCCAAACGGCATCACCAGACACTTGAAATGCCCATAATGTGTGTTGAAGGCAATCTTCCAATTATCGCCTTCATGGATATGAATCAGGCTCCCCGCAAGTCAAGTTTAGTGAAGATTCTGGCTCCACGTAGACGATCAAAGAGCTCTGAGATCAAGAGCAATGGATACCGGTTCTTGATGGTGATCTTACTTAAAGAGTACCTATCACCTCCACACAAACACACAAAATATAATAGTCGATGAAATTATAAGACTTTTTCCAATACATGTCATTAGCAATGCAGGGGGCTCATGTCATTATTACAGGGGAATAGATTTTGCTTTTACTTTCTTAGCAGAGCTCTGTATGTAGCAGGGATTCTCTTTCTGTTGAGCTATACCACCTGTGCAGGGGTAGCTGAGGACATAGCTGCTACATACAGTACAACAGGCACAGCACACTGAGGACATAGTGTGACAGGGTTTACAGGCATCTACATTACACTGCTGCTAGTGTTACATCCATCACAGACATAGCAGCCCAGAGAAAATCTGTGTGCACACGATGTTGCTGTAGACTTACAGGTTCCCCCTGCACAGTGGACTCTTCCAGCTCAGAGGCAGGAGATTCATACAACTGTCATCCATCAAGCTGTCATGTGCCGACTTGGCCCGACTTCAGAGCTGTCTTAAAGGGCCAGCGCTTTTTTTAAAACAGAATTACAGGTGAAATGCTTTGATTTCCCTAATGAAGCATATTTAAGGAAGTGTTTGTATTTTAGTCTGCTGTTACTTCATGAGATTTCCCTGGAGGTGATGGGTACTCTTTAAGCCCTGATAGTTGATACAGGAATGAAGAGATTAATCCTTCTTTTCTATGAGGAGAAACCTGGCACCAGCAGGAGAAGATGATTTATGGATAAAGTCCTTTTGCAAGTTTTTCTTGATATAGAGGGATACACTCTTTCTTGAGGAGGCAACATGTCTGATATGTGATCTATTTGACAGTCATAGGCCCAATGAGGCATAAGAATCTAAGTTTGTTTCTCATTAAAGACATGTGCAGTGTTGGCTTTCTTCCACACATAGCGCTTGGCATTTAGGTCAAAAAGTAATTTTTTTTGTCTTATCTGACCAGAGCACCACCTTCCACATGCTTGCTTTGTCCCCTATATTACTTTTTGCATATTACAAATAGGACCTCTCATAGCTTGCTTTTAATAAGGGTTTTCTTCTTGCCACTCTACCATAAAGGCCAGATTTGCAGAGTACATGACTAATAGTTGTCCTGTGGACAAATTCTTCCCCCCTGAGTGTGGATCTCTGTTCCCCTCCGATGACCCTTTTGGCTGTTTCTCTAATTGGTGCTCTCCTTGCCTGGGCTGTCAGTTAGGTGGAAAACCCGATTTGGGTGGGGTTACTTTTTGTGCCATACCCCTCCCATTTACGGATGATGGACTGAACAGACTCCAAAGAATTCAGAGTTTGGGGCTATTTTTTGAAAATAGCCCTGAAATAACTTTCCAAACTTTATCCATGAGCTGTCTGGTGTTTTCCCTTTGGTTTCTGATGCTGTTTTTTCATAATTTCTTAAACAAACCCTGAACCTTCCCAAAAACAGTTAAGAATATGAAAATAATTAATTAGGTTGACGATTATTATCGACAAAGTTGAAATCGGACATTTTTTATGTTGATCGAAATTTTTAGATCAGCGATAATTAATTTTAAAATCTGGCATCATCTTTTAAAGATCGCGCATCACCATCCTCCTTTTTGGCGCCAGCAAATAGTTATAAATAGAGCAGGTGAATGTGTGGCGACTCATACGGGATGTGTAGGTTTCTTTTGGGCGGGAAAAATCACTGACCTGTTTACAGAGAACCTCTTCCTGTTCAGCCCAGGCCTCAGGTCCATAGCAGTAAACGGCGCTCTGCCTGTGTCCAAACCCGCTCACAAATTTTTCTTTTTCTTCACAGAGAAAGTCTATTTAGCTTGACCCTTACAACTTTAGTTAGTTTAGAGATTGGAAGATTTTATGTAGTTAGGTAAAAATTTTTAAAGGGAGCACCCTACCGCTGTAAAGCACGGGGGGTGAGGGGGGAAGGGGGGCCCCCCCCCCGGGGAACACATAAAAAGCTCATAAAAAAAACTGGGTAAAGTTCACAAGACTTAGTGTAGACAATGCAATAGCTTTTTTATTAACAGTTTTCTATTGAAATATTTCCCGGGTATTGGCAGCCTGAACTTTTTTAGGAAATTTTTCTTTTTTTAGTAAAATGAGGTTCTTTGTTTGGGGCAAAAAATCCACTTTAAAATTTTCAAAAATTTCAGATAGGTGTTTATTTTAATTTTTCCCCATTCCACCCTTTTTGAAAAAATCCCCTTGCAGTTAAATTTGAATCCACAATTTTGTACAGCCGGCGATAGACCAAAAATACCTTGTATTATCCGAATAAATTTTTAGATACGTGTTTTTTTTACTTTGGCGCACTACACTTTGCCATTAGGACCCTTTCACTTAAATGTGAATACGCATTTTTTTTATCACCACAGGGGAATTGTAAAGGGGCCAAAAAATACCTTTTATTACCCGAATACATTACAAATACGTGTTTTTTTACTTTGGCCACTTCAGCTTTGTTCATTGAAGGACTTGACTTAAAGGAATCACAATTTTGTAGTCACCACAGGTGAATTTATAGGTGCCAAAAAATACTTTTATTAACCGAAAACTTTTCAGAAGTGTTTTTTTTATTTGGCGCACTACAGTTTGTTTATTAGGCACCTTGACTTAAAAATGAACAAGCAATTTTTTTAGTACCACAGGTGAATTTAAAGGTGCCAAAAATACCTTGATTTTCCGAATACATTTTAGATACGTTTTTTTGACTTTGGGGCAGGCCAGCTTTTTTGAAGATCTATTTGCGTTAAAATTTAATACACAAATTTTTTAGTCACCACAGGGGAAATTTTAGGTGCCAAAAAAAACCTTTTATTATACAAAATTTTCAGATACGTGTTTTTTTTTACTTTGGCCATACAGCTTTTTCAAAAGAGGCACTTCACTTAAATGTATTTCAGCAATTTTGTAGTCACCCAGGTGAATTGTAGGTGCCAAAAAAACCTTTTATTATCCGACTACATTACAGATACGTTTTTTTTTACTTTGGCACTACACTTTGTTCATTGAGGCACCTTTCACTAAAAAGTGAATACACAATTTATTAGCACCCCAGGTGAATTGAAAGGTCCAAAAAACCTTGTATTTCCCAATACATTTAGATATTTTTTTCACTTTTGGGGCGGCCAGCTTTTTGATAGATCACTTGCATTAAATTTGAATACAGCAATTTGTATGCCCAGGTGAATTGAAAGGTCCAAAAAATACCTTTTATTATCCGAATCAACAATACGTTTTTTTTCACTTTGGGGCACTACAGCTTTGTTTATTGAGGCACCTTTCCTTAAATGTGAATCAGCAATTTTGTGTCACCACAGTGAATTGATAGGTGCCAAAAAATCCTTTTTTTATCCGAATACATTACAGATACATGTTTTTTTTTCTTTGGCGAACAGCTTTGTTCATTTGGGGACCTTTCACTTAAATGTGAACACAGCAATTTGTAGTCACCACGGGAATTGAAAGGCCAAAAATACCTTGTATTATCCGAAACATTTTTAGATATGTTTTTTTTTCTTTGGCGCGGCCAGCTTTGTTCATTGAGGCACCTTGAACTTTAAAAGTGAATACAGCAATTTTGTAGTCACCACAGGGGGAATTGAAAGGTCCAAAAAAACCTTTTATTACCCCAATACATCACAATCGTGTTTTTTTACTTTGGCGCACACAGCTTTGTTCATTGTGGGACCTTGAACTTAAATGTGAAAAAAAAGCAATTTTGTAGTCACCACAGGGGAATTGAAAGGTCCAAAAATACCTTGTATTATCCCAATACATTTTTAGTACTTTTTTTCACTTGCGCAGGCCCTTTGTTGATAGATCTACTTTGCAGTTAAAATTTTAAAACGCAATTTTTTAGTCGCCCCCAGGTGAATTGATAGGTGCCAAAAAATACCTTTTTTTTATCCGAATACATTTTTTTTTTTTTTTTTCAGATATGTTTTTTTTATTGGCGCACTACAGCTTTTTTCATTGGGGACCCTTTCCTTAAAATTTGAAATAAGAATTTTGTAGTCACCCCAGGTGAAATTTATAGGTGCCAAAAAAACCTTTTTTTATCCGAAACAAAAAGATACATGTTTTTTTACTTTGGCGCACTACAGCTTTTTTTCATTTAGGCACCCTTTCCTTAAATTGAACACAGCAATTTAAATCACCACAGGTGAAATTTAAAGGTCCAAAATACCTTTTATTACCCAATACATTTTAATACGGTTTTTTTTACTTTGGCGCAGGCCAGCTTTGTTGATAGATCTACTTTTTCAGTTAAAATTTTAAAGCAATTTTGAGTCGCCACAGGTGAATGATGTGCCCAAAAAAACCTTTTATTTCCGAATACATTACAAATCGTGTTTTTTTTACTTTGGCGCATACAGCTTTGTTCATTTAGGCACCTTGAACTTAAATGTGAAAACAGCAATTTTGTAGCACCCCAGGGGAATTGAAAGGTGCCAAAAATACCTTTATTAACCGAAAAACTTACAGATCGTGTTTTTTACTTTGGGGCAGGCCCGCTTTGTTGAAAAATCTCTTTGCACTTAAAAGTGAAACAGCAATTTTGTAGTCACCCCAGGGGAATTAAAGGTCCAAAAATACTTGTATTTTCCGAATACATTTCAGATACGGTTTTTTTTACTTTGGCGCACTACACTTGTTCATTGAGGGTCCTTGCATTAAAGTGAAACAGCAATTTTTGAAATCCCCCCAGGGGGAATTGAAAGTGCCAAAAATACCTTGTATTTTCCGAATACATTTTGAACGTGTTTTTTCACTTTGCGCAGGCCAGCTTTGTTGATAACTATTTTCAGTTAAATGGGAATCCAGCAATTTGTTTTATTGAGGGATTTTTGAATAGCTGGATTTTCCGTCTTTTAATAGGACTTCCCAAACCTTTTATACTTCCAAATTTTTTTTTTTTCTGAACATGGAGCCAGATGCAGGTGGTAAAGGGGCAAAAGGGGGGGTGGGAATGGAGGGGAGAGGGACGAAGAAAGGGCTCCTTCCAGGGTGGCGACAACACGCAGCCAGCGGACGTCGGTTTTCAGGACCGGGT